>RXON01002112.1:0-67723 GCA_009667805.1 Leptobrachium leishanense | reverse complement strand
TCACAGAGCTCCACAGCAATAAAACTCACACAGCAATTTGCGGTGTGTACGAGCGTATCACAGAGCTCCACAGCAATAAACCTCACAGTAATGAAGGTGTCTAGCTTTTTAAATGTAAAACTAGAGAAGTGAATGCATGTTTTGTCTTTTACATCTGAGCTTCGATCATCCTCATCTTCACTCTGTAACCCGATATCAATTTGCCCGCAGATTGAAACTGCGGAAACTCCCACCCCCTGCCCTAAACAAGCAAACTAAGAAGCAGAACGCTAAATATGCTGAAAAATGCAACCGAAATAGGATTAACTCCATCACAAATCATTTCAGTTGAAATGCTTCTTTTATCAGTCAGGGGTTCTGTCCCGTCAGTAACAGAAAGCCGGTAAAGGAAAAGAATATGGTACCGACTCCCTGTTTTCGGGCTTGTTCCAATACCAATGTATTAAATAGCTCAAGCCGGTAGCCACAAACAGATACCGGCAGTGCTACAGCTGATGTCAACTCCTGGAGCCTTTTGGACCAAACTCGAAATTGCCATGTGCGGCGTCACATAGGGATGGTGGAAGAACACTGAAGCAGGGGTGGATTTAGACACAGATTTCGGGAGAGGCCCCTACCAGTTTTGTTTGAGAGGTGATGTTCAGTTTGCAATGACAGGCAGAGTGAGAATTGGATTGCAGGCTGCGCTCATCACACTCACTCTCCCCTGGACATTGCCACAGGGGGTCTGTCCTCCTGCGGCTCAGTTGACAGTGAAGCTTCTTCTGTCCCACTTTAGATTTTAGTTTTTGCCAAATGTTGGTTTTGGCCGCAATGCAACATCGGCAAACACAGTTGCGTGAATGCCTTATGAGACCTGATCAGGGACAACCATAGGGCACGCCACCACTTAATCTGTTGCCCATTCTCAGGACCCTCATGCTTTGTTTTTGCTCACTATAAGTATACAGGGTAATCCAGAACTCTTGCTAGAGGTGTCTATAGACAAGTAGCCTCCTGATGAAGCCTATTAAGGCCAAATTGATCATCAGTGGTTGCTGTATCTCTCGGGCAGAGGAGCCATCCTTGGCAATCAGTTCTGGCCACCCTTTTTGGGTGACAGAAGTCTCATTTGCATATGAGAACATTTTCTCTATAATGGCGCCATTGAGATAAATCTTTGTGAGCCCTGAGCGTAGACCATTGTAGGGCAGGCCACTAGTGCTGTTGCCTGTTCTAAATACTCTCAAACTTTGTTTCTGCTCACTCTAAGCGTACAGGGTAATCCAGATGTGAACCTCTAGCTCGAGGTGTCTGCACAGTGGTGTCCCCTATACTCTCCAGATGAAACCTAACAAGGCTAAAAGGATCATTAGGGGTTGCTATGTCTCTCGGGCAGAGAGGACTTCCTTGGCATTTCAGTTTTGACCACCCTTTCTGGGTGATATTAGTCTGATTTATATATGGATAGTCTTCTCTGTACCATCAAGGTAAAACTTTGAGAGACCTGAACAATAACCAGAGCTCCATGCAAGGTGAAAACGAAACTGGGAATGACTTTATTTTGGGTTTCCAGTTAAAAACATACAAAGGAAAAACACCTGAATAACCTCCCCCTTCCCACACAGACGCCCTGGCGAGACAAAGGCTAAAGCAAAGGCAGGTAAGGAGAGCTAGTTTAAGCAAGATCCTGGAGGTTGGAAGTGGTTTGATGGAATCCTGGGGAAAACAAAGGAATCAGTTGCTTACAGATACATAAGGGAAACAACACAGTGTATACAACAAGACACTACAATAAGCACATCATGGAATAATAATATACACAGGCATCAGGGAATAGGGCACAGAAAACACAAACACCCTGCACCTAGAACTGCATGCACAGGGTGTCTCTAACAGAGGAGAGGGCTGAGAAACAATATAAAACATCAGGACCACACCTTCCAAACGCATCTCTAGGTCCATGTACCCCAAGTCTCAATTCACTACTGTCACACCGGCATTGTGGAATATATTGAGGAAAGTTAATATTATTTCCTAATTGTATTTGCGAATGTTCTTCAATGTCATTCTTACAAACCTCTGAATAGAACTCTTAACGGATGCCGACCTTCAGCATCTCTATCCTTCGGGGTCTTTTGTCGTCCTTTACACCAGACGTAACCAGGAGATAGAAGCCATTTATACTTCGTCCTCATCTAATATAAAAGAATAAGAGCTTTACCTAATTTCCCCTAATTTCCATATTCTGAATTTTCCTGTTCAGATTTTTTGCTGTATTTTTATTTTATAAATATATTTTTTATTATTTTTATGATAAGCGTAGCATCTCCTAAAGAGTTCAGGTTGAATCCACAGATAAAATGACTCCATACTGTTCCTCCGGAAGCTTCCGTGCCGTAAGGAAGACTTCAGACTTCATTTGAGCCTTAATGCTGTGATTCTGTGTTTTTATAACACGCTACATATGGCTACTGTTGCGTAACAACTCCGCCAAGCAAAAATATGCTAAAAAAATAAGTGATAAAGCTGTGAATGGGAATGAAAATGTAACCAAATGGCAGAATCTTACAATAACTCTACTCCGAAAACTTCTTACACTGCATAAAACTCAACCGCTTCATGTGCTCAAAATTTAGTTTCTCCGTCTACTTTGTACTTTCATTATGTTTTTTCATAATTATTTTAATTAGCACATAAAAATTCAAAATAACCTTATGAATTTTTAATTTCCCCCATTTTCCCCTTTTTAATTCACAGATAGGTCTGATAAATGTTCACCAGAGTTTAGATGATATAATACATAATTATTTTATGCAGGATTTAAGTAGAAATTTGACATGTGCACAACGAAAAAATTTGCTTAGTTTCGGATCGATCCGTTACGTTTTTCTTTTAAGTTCGTTTCGGTGCGTTCGTTATGTTACCGTGATTTCTATTTCGTATCGGTTAATTCGGGAGATTAGTAATTCGTTTTTCGTTTAGATTCGTTAATATTAGTTATTTTGTTTTTTTACTATTTCAAAATGTGAAACATATTTATTAGTTACTTTATCCTCTGTCCTTGGTGCTGAAATAGGTTTCAGCACCAAGGACAGCACCTACCGAATGCAGCCAGACAGAAGGTAAGGAAAAAAAATGCTGTGTTCGGCAAAGAAAAAAAGCCTTGACATTTTAAAATAATTAGGAATCCAAAAATTTCACCAAAAAAATATAAAAAAATCAATAAATAAAAAGACTTTTTGCTGCAAATGTCGTTTTGTTTCGAATTCGTATCGTATCTATTTATTATTTGGAAGTACTTCCGAATACGAATTATCAAATTTTGTTCCAAATTCCGAATTTTTCCGAAACAAATTCACATCTCCAGTAACCTTATCCTAATCATAAAACAAACAGAAATAGGAACCCTAACCATAAAACAAGCAGAAATAGGAACCTTAACCCTAATCATTAAACAATTAGAAATAGTAACCTAATCATAAAACAAGCAGAAATAGTAACCTTAATCATAAAACAAACAGAAATACTAACCCTAACTTTAATCATAAAAAAGCAGAAATAGTAACCCTAATCCTAATCATAAAACAAACAGAAATAGTAACCCTAATCAAAAACAAGCAGAAATACTAAGCCTAACCCTAATCATATAACAAGCAGAAATAGTAACCCTAATCCTAATTAGGGATGAGCTGTTCGGGTTCGGACGGTTCGGAGTTCTTTGGCAGTTCGAAAGTTTGCGAATTTCGAACTTTTTGGGTGTGTTCGGTTCGAGTTCGAAAAAAAAATAAATTGAAAAAAGTATAGAAAATGCTTAAAAAAATACTAAAAAAATCTAGAAATAAAGAGACTCTATACTGCAGAATATTATAAGCAACGGTTTATTAGATATTGAATTAAAAACTAATCAGTACGTGGAAAGATTATCAACTCTAAATGACCTCTGTTCACAAACGGGCATAACACCAGGTGTTTTTAGTCTGGTAATCAATTTGATACATTGTACACTTTACTGAGGGTGGGGTGGTGTCTGCTTCTGATTGAGATTTGAGAATTAATTTCCCTAAAACATCTTAATATGCTGCATTTAACCCTTTCGCTGCTGAGGCTTTTCACACCTCTGTGCTGAGGTCATTTTTTACTGCTTTCGCTCATCATGTTTAACCCCTTAAGGACCCCTGACGTACCCTGTACGTCCTGTCCACAGGTCTCCCTTAGACCCGCAGACGTACAGGGTACGTCAGTGGCGCCTAATCCCCCTCCCGCCCGAAACTCACCTCCCTCGCTGGATCCCTCGGCGATCTGGCAGGGAGGAAGCCTGCCCATGTGATTTACACGGGCAGGCGAGGCTGATGACGTCGCCACGCTGCATGGTGACGTCATCAGCAGGCGTCCCCATACAAAGCAATGGAGGGGAGGGGGGCTCCTTCGGAGCCCTCTATCTCCCCAACCATTGCAGCTAGGGAGATGCTTTTACACCGCTGAAAAGGGGAGAGTCTCCCCTTTTCAGCGGTGTATAGCATTAACTGTTTCGCCGCCGGATTACGTTTCGGCACCAATTGGCGCCAAAACGCAATTCGAACCTGGGGGGGGGCTGACATCTTGGATGTCAGCCAAGCCTCCAGGTACCCCCACCCACTGACAACCTCACCATATGTGTGAGGATGTCAGTGGGCCAGTTAACCATCTAGCTGCCATGTAGAGATAAGGGGATCCTAAGGATCCCCATATCTCCCGATCCATGGCAGCTAGATGGTCATATTTGACATCATTTGAAAGGCCTGATTATGACCTTTCGAATGATACCAAACATGACCAGCTTTGGTTTAAAAATAAAAATTAAAAAAAATAAATAAATAAATAAAAATAATAAAAAAATTAAATAAAATAATAATAAAAAAATTTGTAAAAGTTTTTTTTGTCTGGGGGGTTTAATTAAATAGGACCTAGGCTGTCATCTAAAAATAATTAGCACAAAATGGTCAGAATGAGCGCAGCGCACATAGGTGAACTGTCTCAGCAGTGAAGGGGTTAAAAAGCAAACGCATGTAAAAATTGGGTTTTTCTAGTCTCGGGACAAAATCTTGAACCTATTTAGCCAGGGTCTTTTTGGGTGGTTGTAGAATTTGGGGATTAATTTACGAAAAAGTGTGTTTTTACCATTTTTTCATCATATTTCAGATTTTTTTTATAGTAAATTATTCGATATGATGGAAATAATGGTATTTCTAGAAAGTCCATTTAATGGCGGGGGGAAAAAGGGTGTATAATATGTGTGGCTTGAATAAACGAGTAAGAGGAAAATTTGACCTAAACACTAACAGCGCAGAAGCGTAAAAACAGCAGCGGTCACTAAAAGACGGATTTGTGTAAAACCGCCCGGTCACTAAGGGGTTAACCGCGTTTTGTAGCCATATTTTGAATAATGACCCAGACATATTATATATCGTTCTTTCCGGCAGACTTGGCAGATTCATAATATGTCCTTGCTCACAAGGGCTTGTTAGTGGTCTACTGCTAAGTGGCTACTTTCAAGTGGAGTTTAAAAACAGGAATTCTACCTGTACTGGTCTGTGGTTTGTATCTCTAGAGGGAGAGAAACCTCTGGTTTATTTATCAATTTGTTTAATTTCTCTTTGCTGTTTTTTTTTTTCTGTTGTGCTTTTTGGTTGTTTTTTTTCCCTGAGTGGCTGGTGACTTGTTAATTGGGGGCGTGTAGCCTGTCAGGTGATTTCACTTGTATGGCTACATAAACTCAATGGCAGCTCACTGAGCTTGCTCACAAGGGCTTGTTAGTGGTCTACTGCTAAGTGGGCTACTTTCAAGTGGAGTTTAAAAACATTCTAGGTCAAAATAGCCAAACCAGAAAAATTCTCCCATTTAACTCACTTTCCAAATCGGCTATTTGGTCTAGATTGTTCTCTTCTCCTGCCAGTTCTCCTGGCTTTCACCTCTCTCTCAGGGTTGTTCAGAGAAAGGTGAAAACCAGGAGAATGGCAGGAAAAGAGAACAATCTGGACCAAATAGCCGATTTGGAAAGTGAGATAAGGCTAGGGTCAGACTAACGCATTTTTCACAGCGACCGTCAAAAAGTGCGTCTGAAAGCATTGCCGTATTTTTTCACGGAATGCGCGAAAACGGTCATACGATGCGTATTTTTGTGCGTGATTTTTTTACGGATCCAAACCAGGAAACTTTGGGTGTCTGGACTTTATGTTGGCCGGACATGAGCACTTGAGCAGGGTCTGACGTCTCCTAATCACGCACACACGTCGCTAGCGGGCGCAGCGCACTCTGTACGTCCGTCCTAGCGGTTCTGCGTTCTCTAAAAAATGCGTTCATTTTCAACTTGCGTTACGCGTCCGGACTTTCGTGCGACCATACTTCGTATATTGGCCGTCATTGCCCGTCATTTGCTGCTAGTGCGGCCGTGATTAAGTGCGCCTAAACGCACGTTAAAAATTCGCTAGTCTGACCCTAGCCTAAATGGGAGAATTTTTCTGGTTTGGCTATTTTGACCTAGAATTTTCCATTCTCCAGTCATTCTCCTGCTCTTCACCGCCAAAAAATCAGTAAACTTTTTCTGCGTGTCCGAAAATGTTTCCTCTTTTCATACAGACTGCCGCCCCAAGCAGTTGTTTATATATAGATTAAATGAAAAGCATTTACCGTCATTTGAAATGTCATTTTTTGGTTTTTACATATTACTATACATCCTAGAAATCCGCCACTTCACGGGCAGGTTATGGGGACCTCCTAGGCACGATATTTGAAGGAATTTTTGGTTTTTATTTTTAACCCTTATTTCATGGAAAACTCACTGTCCCTTTAAAAACGTTTTTTTAAACTTTTTGTCCTTGTTTCCTGTCCCCCAGGGCACTACCCGGACCCCCATACACCTTTTATGGCAAATATCTAGCATATATGCCCTCTTGGAGGGCACTCTAAAAACTGAATTTTCAGCCCCATTGACTTGCATGGGGTTCGGGTTCGGGTTCGGATCCGAACATTTGGAAAGTTCGGGTTCGGCTTCGAACCGAACTCAGGGAGTGTTCGGCTCATCCCTAATCCTAATCATAAAACAAGCAGAAATAGTAACCCTAACCCTAATCGTAAAACAAGCAGAAATAGTAACCCTAACCCTAATCATAAAACAAACAGAAATACTAACCTTAACCATAATATTAGAATGCCTAGAACGCCTGGTCTATAACCAGCTCACCAATTTTCTTGCTGCTAACGCTCTACTCGATCCGCACCAGTCTGGCTTTCGCTCTCAGAACTCTACTGAGACTGCTCTGACCAAGGTGACTAAAGACTTAGCTGCCGTAAAACCAAAGGTCATTCTCCCTCCTTATTCCTCTTGACCTTTCCGTTGCATTCAATACTGTTGATTACCCTCTTCTGCTCCTCACACTGTGTCAGCTTGGCCTCAGTGACATCGCTCTTTCTGGTTCTCTTCCTATCTCTCTCTTTTCCTTCAGTGTCTCTTTTGCTGGCATCGCTTCACCACCTGTTCCTCTTTCAGTTGGGGTACCTCAAGGCTCTGTTCTGGATCCCCTAATCTTCTCGATCTATACTGCTCCTCTGGACAACCTCATGTCTTCTTATGGATTTAGTTACCATCTCTATGCTGACAACACCCAAATCTACCTTTTCTCTCCCGATCTCTCTCCGCTGTGTTGGACCATGTTACAGACTGCCTCTCAGCTGTCTCCGACTGGATGACTTCCCGTTTCTTATAGCTCAACCTTAGTGATGAGCCGAACACCCCCGTGTTTGGTTC
Organism: Leptobrachium leishanense; assembly: GCA_009667805.1. Classification (NCBI taxonomy): domain Eukaryota; kingdom Metazoa; phylum Chordata; class Amphibia; order Anura; family Megophryidae; genus Leptobrachium; species Leptobrachium leishanense. The sequence continues at coordinate 59,958 of RXON01002112.1, read as the reverse complement.
GCATTCGAACTCGAACAATTTCAAATGTTCGAGTTCGAACTCGAACACGAACCGAACACAATGCAAGTCAATGGGACTCGAATGTTCGAATTTTAGAGTGCCCTCCAAGAGGGCATATATGCAAGATATTTGCCATAAAAGGTGTATGGGGTCCGGGTAGTGCCCTGCGGGACAGGAAACAAGGACAAAAAGTTTTTTAAAAAAACGTTTTTAAAGGAACAGTGAGTTTTCCATGAAATAAAGATTAAGAATAAAAACGAAAAATTCCTTCAAATATCGTACCTAGGAGGTCCCCATAACCTGCCCGTAAAGTGGCGGATTTTTAGGATGTATAGAAACATTTAAAAACAAAAAAATGACATTTCAAATTACGGTAAATGGTTTTCCTTTAATCTATTCATAAACAACTGCTTGGGGCGGCAGTGTGTAAAAGAGGAGACATTTTAGGACACGCAGAACAAGTTTAGTGATTTTTTGGCTAAATTATGGTGAAACTTATGCAGGCTTTGGATGAAAGTAACAATAGGTGTTTTAAAATTGGGCCTTTAGTGTCGACAACAGTATCATCACACCGTAACCCCTCTGTGGTATTGTGGAAGAGTGCAGGGCTGGACCCTGGGGTCAAATATTAAAATGATATGAATCTGGTATAGGCGTCAGTGGCAGTGCACCCAAATATTGTGCCTTTGGTGGCAGCAAGCGCCTTCACACCGTAAGTAACCCCTCTGTGGTATTGTGGAAGAGTGCAGTGGTGGAGGTTTTGGTAATGCAGAAGAGATCCCCGATCTATTCAGTTACATCAGCAGCTATAACAAAAGCAGGTCAGCAATGTTTAGGCAATTGTACTGCGCTACTGTATATGGTGAGAATTGGCGCACACCAGTAGCAACAGAAAGCAAACAGAACAGGCAGGGAATACACAGAGAGAATAGTCAAATGGCAGGCAAAGTCGTCAACAGATCAGGTCCTAAGAAAAAGCAGGGTCAGTAACAAGTATACAAACTGATTCGGTAAACTAGCGATGCGGGAATAAAGACTGAAACACACTGAGCGTGTAGTGACGCACAGCATAGCAAAGCGAAGAGAAGCAAACATTTTGCAGGCTTGACTTCACTCCGCTCCGCCTCGCAGCGTGTCTACACTGCATTACGTTTGCTTCTCACCGCACTGGACAGGAACTCTAAATAAATTAAAAAATGTACACACAAAACCGTTTTATTTTCACAAAGCACATGTTATATAAGCAAAAAAAGTTTCTACTGAATAAAATACATCAAAAATTACTGTTAATTTAATAGGAATAGTATAAAAATATAAAAAAAGGTAACCCCAGATCACATATATTATAGGGACACGGAGCGCTGTGTATAGAGTAGGGATGCATTGATACCACACACAGACATATACGTATATCAACATGGAGACCTATATATACGTATATATCAACACGCAGATATATATATACACCCACCCATAGACCTCAGACCATATATACACATACGCACATGTGGGGGTGGCATGTGGGCAATCTCAACTAAATGTGCCCCCCCCCCCCATTTGGCTGATCCCTCCAGAAGAAATGTTGAACCGACTTCTCTGCTCTATCGGGTTCAACATTTCTTCTGGAGGGATCAGCCAAAGGGGGGGGGGGGCAATTAGTTGCCAAATTGTGTGTGTAATACAAGTCTGGATATATATATTTATAAGAATATAGATATATCTTAACTATATATATATATATATATCATACCTGCCCTTACCTTCCCCTATAAATTTGCTAAAAATATACACACAAAAAAATCAAACCATTGCCTGAGACCCCACGCAGCCCACATGCCACCCCCTCTACCTGGCTGAATGTATGTAATATATATAATTAAATACATTCAGCCAGGTAGAGAAAGAAAAAAAAAGTTTTATTTTATGTTTCCAGGGACATTTAAAAATGAAATGTGTCGCCTTACCTTAGCCTGGCGGTCAGTGGGGGCTTCCTGGATCCTGGTTGTGGTGGGGTCTGCCGTGGCCACATGTGCAGTGGCTCCCTCCCTGCGCTGCCTGTCTCTGCCACATGCACCCTGGCGGCTAGCCCGCATAGTCGCAGCTCTGTCATCCGGCGGCCGCATGCTCCTCAATGCTCCTCAAGGGGATCCTTGGGAGGCCCCTGCAGGCTGCCCTCTACAGTGCCTGATTAGGGGGCCGTGTCTGCCTGATGATTTAGTAACAAGAATGTTTTATCCCATAGGCTTCAATGTTAAAAATATTCCCGTTTTAATTCAATATCTAATAAACCGTTGCTTATAATATTCTGCAGTAAAGAGTTTCTTTATTTCTAGGTTTTTTTGTATTTTTTAAGCATTTTTTATACTTTTTTCAATTTCTTTTTTTTTTTTCGAACTTTTGGCAAACGTCCCAAAACGTTCGAAGTTCGCGAACTGTCTAATGGCCGATGTTCGATGCGAACTCCGAACAGATCGAACCGAACAGCTCATCCCTAATCAACCTCTCAAAAGCTGAACTTCTTGCTTTCCCTCCCTCTAAGGCTAGGGTCAGAGTGGGGCAGTCGGAACGCGCGTGCAGGCGCACTAAATCACGGCGGCAGTAGCAGCACATAACGGCCAATGACGGCCAATATACGCAGTACGTGCGTACGAAAGTGCGCCGACACCACGCAACCAGCAAATGAACGCATTTTTATCAGAACGTGAAACCGCTGCTACTGACGTACAAAGTGCGCTGCGGCCGCATAGCAGCGTGTGTGCGTGATTAGGAGATGTCAGACGCTGCTAGTGTGCGGCCAACATAACGTTCAAACAGCCGGATTTCCCTAGACTTCTTTTCACCCCATCGTCATGAAATACGTCCAGAATTGCGCATCGTCTGACCACTTAAGCGTATTCCGTGAAAAAATGCGTGCGCACGCATCGACGTACATTTTGACGGTGGCTGCAGAAAATGCGCTCATCTGTCCCTAGCCTAAAACCTCTATTCCTGCGCCCATCTCCCTTCAGGTGAATGGTGCCACCATTACTTCTACCTCTCAGACTCGTTGCCTAGGGGTCCTTTTGGACTCCAATCTATTCTTTACTGCTCACATTCAGTCTCTAACCAAATCTTGCTACTTCCACCTTAAAAACATTGCACGCATCCGTTCCTTTCTTAATCCGGACTCTACTAAAATGCTCGTCTAAGCTCTTATTATCTCCCGCCTTGACTATTGCAACCTCCTTCTCCTGGCTTTAAGAGATCCCAGATTATCCCTCTGCAGTCTGTTATGAATGCCTTACCAGACTCATCGACCTCACCTCCCGCACCTCTCACACCTCACCCCTCTGTCAATCGCTACACTGGCTCCCTGTTTCCTTCAGAATGAATTTCAAAATACTGATCCTCACATACAAAGCTCTTCATAACTGCGCCCCTGCCTACATCTCCTCCCTTATTAGCAGGTACATCCCATCCCGACCACTTTGGTCTGCCAATGATCTGCTGCTATCAGTTCTTCATACTCGCACCCCTAACTCTCACCTTCAGGACTTTTCCAAAGCCGCCCCCTTTTTATGGAACTCCCTCACTCACAACAGACTCTCCCTGGCTCTCTAGTCCTTCAAGAAGTCTCTGAAAACACATTACTTTAGAGAAGCCTATCGTCTTTCCCATTGTACAGTGCCAAGGAATTTATTGCTAATTTGTAAATACTTGTAACTGTATTAACCTTAACCCCATGACAATTACAAACAGTAACCCTAAGCAACTTGTAACTTGTGGTACGGGAGTACAGAAAGACATAAGGAGGGGTATAGAGAAAGTAAAAGGGGGCTATAGATGGAAGATTAGATGGGGGAATAGGTGGAAAAACCATACAAGATACCGAATTTTCCTGGCAGACATTGTATTGGTCAGGATCTGTTTAAATAGGAGATTTCAGAAACGGAAAGATTTCCAAATCCACAATATTTGGATTCAGAAGTTTCCAAATTGATTCTTTTGGCTGTGAACATGTCGACTGTGAACATTTGTTGCAGCTGTGTCTAGTGTGAAAAGGAAGCGAAGGAACCGAGAACCACAAACGCTTTCTTGGATTGTTTTTAATTCATATCTAGCTTTTCAGACTTTGTCGGTTTCTTCTTAAAGCTTATATTTGATTGCACAAACATCATTCAACGCTGCAGACACGTGTCTGCCATAATCCATTTAAAGCGGGTATTTACGGCCCATGCAGTGATATGAAGCCTCGCCGTTGATGTGCACATTAGTAACCAGAAGCCTACTTTACAGCTTAATTAACATTTGACATGCAGGGGACAGGATGACTTAACATGCAGAACACACGTACCCGAAGCTTGTGCGGCAGAAAGAAATATAATAGGAAACTCCTTTGTTCCTCAACTTCACATACATATGAAATCAAATGCCCCCCCCCCTCTCTTGGGATTTATTGCAATTTTTTTGATGAATAAATACTTGCTGGAACATATGTAGAACTTAACAGAACTATATTAAGAATCACTGTCCGTAATTATAAATGCAGAAAGGAAATTACATTTTGGTTTACAAGGACACTGCTACAGACCATGTCACCACCTACTAGAAAATGTACAGTATAGTGTTTGTGTTTCTATATCTACTATATCATATAATGCATACTATAACTATACTATATTATATTAATGCACACTATAACTATACTATATTATATAATGCATACTATTACTATACTATATTATATAATGCATACTATAACTATACTATATTATATAATGCACACTATAACTATACTATATTATATAATGCATACTATAACTATACTATATTATATAATGCATACTATTACTATACTATATTATATAATGCATACTATAACTACACTATATCATATAATGCATACTATAACTATACTATATTATATAATGCACACTATAACTATACTATATTATATAATGCATACTATTACTATACTATATTATATAATGCACACTATAACTATACTATATTATATAATGCATACTATTACTATACTATATTATATAATGCACTATAACTATACTATATATATAATGCACACTATACTATACTATATCATATAATGCACACTATAACTATACTATATTATATAATGCATACTATAACTATACTATATCATATAATGCACACTATAACTATACTATATTATATAATGCACACTATAACTATACTATATTATATAATGCATACTATTACTATACTATATTATATAATGCATACTATTACTATACTCTATTATATAATGTGTACTATAGGGATTTGCAATTTGTTTCGTTCTTTCACGGTTCACGCCGCCGGCGTTCCTTATGGCTCAGGCCTCTGCTGTGTTTACACTGACCAGGTGCTCCTCGTTTACTCCAGGAGTACATTCTCCATTTAAGCAAACCACACCCCTTCCTCTGGTGCTGGGTCATTGTCTGTATTGTCTTTTGCCTTTGACCTGCCTTAAGCCAACATCTACTATAATTGCCTGCTGTGTACCAGACCCTCTGCTTTCCATAGACCTGCTTGATCTCTTCCTGTCCACTGACCCACGGCTTGCCATAAGACCACGCTCCTGCGGTGCCATGGCCCCGGCTGTGCCAAGTCTCCTGCGGTGCCAGGACCCCTGCTGTGCCAAGATCTACCTTCCTGTCCCATCTGTCTGGTGTCTTGTGTGTTTCCCTCTTGTATCAGTGTCCAGTATTTCCCCTGTGTCCTGTATTAAGTATCTAGCCCACAGTATCAGCCAGTTCTGTTTCCTGCATCGACCTTCGTTAATCCTGCTGTGCATGTACATCTGCAATAAACCAAGGGCTTGAGTCCTGCGGGAAATAATTTAGCTGCCTCGCGAGATCGCGGCTGTCTGTTGGATAGATCACAGGCGAGCGGTCATGCTTCATCCTAGCCCCCGCTTGGAGGATGAACACGCGGCCGCAGGGCCGGCAGCTAAATCTTTCCGGCCTGGCACCTGGCAGAGAGGTGAGCTGGAGGCAAATATATCCATGAGCTGCTGGGGACAAATATATCCATGAGCTGTAGGCAAATATATCCATGAGCTGCTGGGGGCAAATATATCCATGTGCTGGGGCAAATATATCCATGAGCTGCTGGGGGCAAAAATATCCATGAGCTGGGGGCAAATATATCCATATGAGCTGGGGAAAATATATATCCACGAGCTGGGGGAAAATATATCCATATGAGCTGGGGGCAAATATATCCATATGAGCATGGGGCAAATATATCCATGAGCTGGGGCAAATATGTCCGTATGAGCTGGGGCAAATATATCCATGAGCTGGGGCAAATATATCCATATGAGCTGGGGGCAATTATATCCATGAGCTGAGGGCAAATATATCCATATGAGCTGGGGGCAATATATCCATGAGCTGAGGGCAAATATATCCATATGAGCTGGGGGCAATATATCCATGAGCTGGGGGCAAATATATCCATATGAGCTGGGGGCAATTATATCCATGAGCTGAGGGCAAATATATCCATGAGCTACTATGGGGCAAATATATCCATATAACCAGTGCTGGGTATATTATTCTGGGGAAAAAAGAAAAAAAAATTCCCCAGGCACTTAGTTGCCCCTCGATTCGCTTCCACCCCAGTGGACACTTTCCAATAACCACAGTACAAATATTGTGAAAGGGATAATGGGTGTGGGTTTAGTGCTTCATAGAAGTCCCCAGAGGAAAGGCACAAGATTGGAGGTGTCCCTTATAGAAAAAGTGGCCCCACTTTGGCAGGTGGCTTTAAGCAGAATACCAGGTGAAGTCTTCTTACACGTAGGACCTCAAAAAGAACACAGAAAAGTGCATACGGTGCAATATTGTCTGATAAGGGAAAGCTTAGTAATATATGTGATTGCTCATACTCACACAGAGTGAGAGCTGCCAGCCCTCAAATGGAGACGTATCAGGTATTATTGGGTTACCTGCTTACCCCAAAAACGGTCCTCCTGGATACCTTTACAATGTAGTTGCCAGATAAATAAGGGTAGATTTTCGCCAGTTAAAAAAAATATATATATTAGATGAAAGTTAAATAATTCAAAAACTTAACAGCAAGACAAACGCGTTTCAACTGTTACACAGGCTTCTTCAGTGGCAAAAACAAAACAGAATTACATGGGAGGTGCATTAGCACATTTAAATACACAAGTTTCTCCTTCATACTCAGCTGTATTCATTTGTAATTAGCCGTCCAGCAACTTCCGCCGGGCGGCACCATCTTTGTATACATCACAGAAGGAGGACCTTAGAGCTAGCCAGGAATATGAGATAGAACCCTCTCATGTGGGGATCAGCCTGCGTCTCAGGCTGGAGCGGCTTCCCTTCCAAACCGGAAATTCCGGTCCCTCTCCACCGCAGCTGGGCGGATCAACCCCTCGTTGTCACACACAGGCTTCAGTGCGGGGAAATAGTCGCAGCCCATCACCCCACAATACTATTCGTACTGGGCAATACATAATATCAAAAAAAAAAAAAAAGCCTCACACTGTCTCCATCCTTAGAAGGGAATCTCCCACAGGACACTCTAATCTCCTTTGTCATAGACAAATCTGTGTAAACATATAAGCACTCGCATATTATTGCACAGTGCCCCCAAAATCTGCAAAAAAATGGGTATTTTCTATTACACCTTATTGCATATCTAAAAAATGTTAAATATATAAAAAGTATAAAAAGGCAAGCAGCCTCTGTGTCGGAAGGCTGTGCCTCTGGTCATCGTGGACGTGGTGCATCCTCTGCAGGGGCACGCTTGTCTTTGTTTCTAACTGGTGCTGCCCATCTTAAGCAGCAGGAACATACAGAGGATCTGCAGGATTGGCTAACCAGACCATCCGAGTCCTCTGCCAGCCAGGCGTTTAGTGGTTTACAGTCCACCTTAGCTGTCAAAACATCTAATTCAGCCTCCATGTCCACAGCTACTCCTGCCGTAGCCTCACTATCATACACCGAGGATTCAGCTGAATTGTTTGACTACAGTGACAGTGACATGCTGCTTAAAGATGCGCAGCAACTCCAGTGCTCTGATTCAAACTCTGAGGTTGAGGAAGGGAGTAAAATCAGCCTAGAGAGAGGGCGTGCCAGTGACACACAAAGAACTGGCACTCATGTTCCCCCAGTAGCTGCAGCATATTGCGAGTTTGGCTTCAGTAACGAGGAGATAGGGGGTGATGACGAAAATGAGGTCACTGACTCCACCTGGGTGCCTGATCGAACAGAGGAGTCAAAGGAGGAGGAGGAGGCACAACAAAAACGAGGCAGAACGTCCTCTATGACCAACCGTAGCCAGTCCAAGGCATCAGAAGTCACAGCTGCTCAGGTGCAGAGCGCTGTTGTCTCAAAGCACATGTCCAGGAAGTCTGCTGTCTGGGAGTTCTTTAAGAAATGTGCAGCAGACCGCTGCTATTTGTAATCTATGTCAGATGAGGATCAAGTGTGGGAAAGACATCCCACGCTTGGGTACCATGTGCTTGAGGTGACATATGACCACCTGCCACACATCCCGTTGGCACAACACTTTGCATAAATCCTCCTCATCTGTCTCTACCCCCACTATATGTCCTGCCATGTCATTGCCTACAATCTCCACTGACAGGGATGATGCTACAGTAATGGGTGTACCAGGTCCTTCCTCAAAATGTGACAGTATCCCATCAGCTGAATATTTACGCAGTCAGATTATGTTGCCCCTACTGCTGCAGCGTAAGAAAAAATATAGTCCCAACCATCCCCAAACACAGCGTCTAAATGCCAGCTTAGCAAAATTACTCGCATTACAGCTGCTGCCTTTCCAGCTGGTGCACTCTGCTGCTTCGTGAATTTGCTGAATGTTCTGTACCACAGTGGCAGGTTCCAAAACACCATTTCATTTCACGGAAGGCCATTCCAGCACTATACCAGCACGTGGAAGACAATGTTATGGAGTCATTGGGAAAGGCAGTCAGTCAGCAGCAAGGTGCACATGACTTTAGACACGTGGTCCAGCAAGCATGGACAGGGCCGTTACATTTCCTTTATGGCACACTGGGTAACTCTGATTGCAGCTGGGAGGGATCCAGGATGGGACTCTGTGCTGGAGCTTGTTCATTCACCACGCCTCCAGAAAGCTGCTTGTATGAGGTCTGTCAGCTCCACCACCTCTTCCTCCTTCTCCTTCTTTGTCTCTTGTGAAGTGGCAGTTAAACCGATGCATGGCAGGGGCTACACAATGGCTCAAGCAAAAAGATGCCATACTGTGATTGAGATAGTTTGTTTAGGGGACAGAAGCCACACCGGGCCAGAAATTCTGTCAGCTCTGCAGGGGCAGGTCCAGAGATGGTTAACACCACGCCAGCTTGAGCTGGGAATGGTCGTCTGTGATAATGGCAGCAACCTACGCCAGGGTAAGTTGATGCATGTACCATGCCTAGCACACGTCGCAAATATGGTGGTACAGCGTTTCCTAACCAGGTACACAGGGCTGGCAGACCTTCTCAGCCAGGCCAGAAAAGTCTGCAGCCACTTCAGACAGTCATTCCCAGCAAGTGTTCGCCTGGCAGAAATTCAAAGAGAATTCCACCTTCCCACAAACCGTCTGATCTGTGACATGCCCACCAGGTGGAACTCGACATTAGCAATGCTGCAGCATCTTCACAATCAGCAGAGGGCCATCAACGAGTACCTGTGTGAGTATGGCACAAGGACAGGTTCAGGTCAACTTTTTTTTTCCCCCCGCAGTGGCTGATGATCAAGGATGCATGCACTGTACTGTCACCATTTGAGGAGGCAACGAGGATGGTGAGCAGGGACAGTACATGCATCAGTGACACAATTCCTTTAGTGTTCCTGCTGGAGTGCACTCTGCGGGGAATTATAGATGTGGCACTAGAGGCAGAGCAGCGGGTGGAAGAGGAGGCCTTCCCTAGCTCTCAAGGCCCCAGTCTTTACGCAGACAGCATTCCTGCGGGTCCTCAGATCAGACAGGAGGAGGATGAGGAATATTTAAGTAGTGGGGGCATTGAAGGTGGGGATTCCTTAAGGGAGGGTTTTGTGTGCCCAGAAACCCAAGGACTAGTACGTGGCTGGGAGGAGGAAGTGCACAATGGGGTCATCCTCATTGACCAGGAAGACTCGGAAGCTAATGCCACCTCCAACATACGGTGCATGGGCTCCCTTATCCTGCAAAGCCTGCTAAAGGACCCCAGGATTTGTGCTATCAAGGAGAGGGATCATTACTGGTTGGCAACCCTTCTTGATCCACAATACAACGGTAAAGTTGCAGAGCTCATCCTGGCCGCACAGAGGGAGGACAGGATGAAACAACTTGAGGATGCTCTAAAGCGACACTTGTGTAACACCTTTCCAGGCACTGGTAGGTTACCAAGTGATGACACAGGTGCTTCTGAGGCTGCGGATGATCAGAGGAAGAGCGGTGAAGGCGGGGTCGCTTGACTGATGCCTTTTTAATTTTTTTTAGTCCACGACGCCCAGGGACGTTAAATGTAGGCACCCATTGCCAGCGTCTTCACCATATGGTGCAGGACTACCTAGGGGCAAGGGCAGACCTGGATACCTTTCCAGCAGATGATCCACTGGCTTACTGGGTATTGAGATTGGATCACTGGCCAGAACTTAACCAATATGCTATGCAGCTACTAGGTTGCCCTTCATCCAACGTGCTTTCTGAAAGGACATTCAGTGCCACTGGAGGTGAACGAGTGAAATGAACCAGTCCTGGATCAGCAGCTATCAATCCCCTGATGCTGATGTAACTGAATAGATCGGGGATGTCTTCTGCATTCCCAAAACCTCCAGCACTGAACTCTTCCACAATACCACAAAGGGGTTACGGTGTGAAGGCACTTGCTGCCACCAAAGGCACAATATTTGGGTGCACTGACACCTGTACCAGAGTCATATCAGTTTAATATTTGACCGCAGGGTCCAACCATGCACTCTTCCACAATACCACAGAGGGGTTACGGTGTGACGGCACTGTTGCCGAAACTAAAGGCCCGATTTTAAAGCACCTATTGTTACTTTCATCCAAAGCCTGCACAAGTTTCACCATAATTTAGCCAAAAAAATCACTAAACTTGTTCTGTGTGTCCTAAAACGTCTCCTCTTTTCATACCGGCTGCCGCCCCGAGCAGTTGTTTATGAATAGATTAAAGGAAAACCATTTACCGTCATTTGAAATGTCATTTTTTTGTTTTTAAATGTTTCTATACATCCTACAAATTTGCCACTTCACGGGCAGGTTATGGGGATCTCCTAGGCATGATATTTGAAGTAATTTTACTCTTTTATTCTTAACCTTTATTTCATGGAAAACGCACTGTTCCTATAAAAATGAGGTTTTTTTTTTACTTTTTGTCCTTGTCTCCTGCCCCACAGGGCACTACCCAGACCCCCATACACCTTTTATGGCAAATATCTTGCATATATGCCCTCTTGGGGGCCGCTCTAAAAATCAAACTTTCGAGTCCCATTGACTTGCATTGAGTTCGGTTCGTGTTCGAATTCGAACTCGAACTTTTGAAATTGTTCGAGTTCGAATGCGAACCAAACATGGGGGTGTTCGGCTCATCTCTAACGCGCATTTTGTGCGCGAACGTCGTAATACGACGTTCAGCGCAAAGGGTTTTGCCCCTCGCGTTAATGCGTTTTTGCACGCGCGCTCGATTTTGCGCGAAGAATGTAATAGGGCCCATTGTGTTTTGATGATCAGTGTGCGCTACAACAGTTTGTGGTTTTATGGTATCAAATTTATTGGGCAGATGCCATCAGCAACATCTACCCAATTATGTAAGGGCAAAAAAATGGGCGGGGATGTTAGGGTTAATCAGAGCGCTCCTTTAATATTCAGCGATAGGGTTACAGATTCCTTTGCAGGGGTTTCACTCTTACTTCCCTACATGTTTTAATTACACTGCATTAATTATTAGCATTACGGGCGACTCGTTGATTTGCATTCCAAACCAGCGTAGACTTATATTCCATACGCGCGCCATAGGTGCGCCGGATACGAGGAAGCGCTCATGCAGATTTCGTTCCATATTTTGTCATCTCTCTCCCTTCCTCCTTCTGTTCATTTACTTTTGCCAGCGGGGACCCTGGATGAAGAGATCTTAATATTCACGATTCTATGTTTACCTATAAACATGTTATAACAAATTTCCCTTCTTAACGTCTTGAAAATAGTCTTTTGGCAAGTGGAGTCCACAGCCCCAAAACGAGATTCCAATTCTACAGCTCAATTTGCCTCCCGCTGGAAAACGCGAAGCCTCAGTAATGATGTACTGTGCGCATCCTCCGGATGCTGCCGCCCGCAGCACCATAAACACTCACGCACGTTGCTTTCCCTTCTATCTCTTCGAGCCGATATCCCTCAGCACACATTTCATTTGCAGACACTGTCGCCCAAAGCTGTCCCTCATCGCGGAAGCCGCTGGCGTGCTGCAGAGGCATGTTCTGACCGGAGAATGGGTGATGTATTAAATGTAGATAAAACGGTGACTCCGCCAGGCGGGGGGTCCTGCTGCTGCCGTTAAGTATGCATTATAAAGTCCAGGGCGCGCGTGATAAAATCTAATATTTGAACAATTCATTAACTGTAAGCCGCACGCAGCTCCGCGCGTAGGAGACTTTTTTTATTTTATATGCATCTTTTCTAATTTAAATTATAATAATCATACTGTTAAAGAAATAAAAAGACAAACTGATAAGGATACATTTGCAAAAAATAGATTATAAACCACCTCCACCCGCCAAAAAAATAAAAAAATAATTATAATTAAAAAAATATATATATATACAGAGGGGAAAGGAGGGAAAGGGGAAAAGGAAGGAAAGGTGAAAAAGATGAAAAGGAAAAGAAGGAAGGAAGTAAAGGGGAAAAGGAATAAAAAGGGAAAAGAAAGGAAAGGGAAAAGGATGAAAAGGAAGGAGAGGGGATAAGGAAGAAAATGAAGACAGGAAAGGGGAAAGGAAGAAAAGGGGAAAAGAGAGAAGGAATTATGGAAGGAAAGGTAAAAATGAACAAAAGGGAAAAGGAAGAAAAGGAAAGGGGAAAAGAAAGAAAGATTAAAAGGAAAATAAGGAAGGAAAGAGAGGGGGAAATTAATAAAAGGGAAAAACTGGCCAGGGGAAAATTAAGAAAAGGAAAGGGGGGAAAAGGAAAATTTGGAAAAAGAAGAAAAGGAAGGAAAGGGAAGAAGGGAGAAAAGGAGAAAAGAGAGAAAAGGAAGTATGGAAGGAAAGATAGGGAAAATGAACACAAAGGGAAAAGGAAGGAAAGTGGGAAAGTAAGAAAGAGGAAAAGGAAAAGAAGGAATGAACGAGAGGGGGAAAGGAATAAAAATGTAAAGGAAAGGGGAAAAGGAAGAGAATGAAAAGTTGAAAAGGGGAAAAGAAAGAAAAGGAGGGAGGGGGGAACGAGAGAAAAGGGAATAAAAAGGGAAAAGGAAGGAAAGGGGAAAATGAAGAAAAGGAAAGAAGGAACAGGGAAAAGGAAAAGTTGGAAAGGGGAAAAGGAATGAGAGGGGATAAGGAAGAAAAGGGGAAAAGGAAGTATGGAAGTAATGATAGGGAAAATTAACAAAAAGGGGAAAAGGAAAGATGGAAAGGAGAAAAGGAAGGAGAGGGGATAAGGAAGAAAAGAAAGGGGAAGGAAGGAAGGGGGAGAAGGCGACAAGGAAGGAATGAATATGGGAAGGAAGGGGGAGGAAGAAAGTAAGGGGAGAAGGAAAAAAGGAAGGGGAGAAAGAAGGATGGAAGGAAGGAAAGGAACAGGAAGGAAGGAAAGAAACACATTACTTTTGGATTCCATATTAAAAATGTGTTCAGAAATCAGTTCCTTATTAACCCCTTTACTACCAAATGATTTTTACAGAAAACCACTTTTAGGAACCAAGATTTTATTGGAAAATCATTTTTAATTATACAGTAATAAATATTTGGGAATATTCCCAGTGTATTCCTTACTGTAATCTTACATTTGGGAGAGATATGTTGCCATCTGCTGCCCAAAAGGAGTTATTGCAATTCAGGTCTCTGTACAGGATCAGTTGGGGAGATGCCATTCAGACACATCTCCAGCTGGTTTTATAAAGTGTCAGCACCTCAGTCGTCATGCCCACGCTGCTAAAACTTTAGGGCATGTTCTGGAGCCCAAATGCAAACAAATTATGTTTGCAATAAATTAAATTCCTTTGCAATGCTCCTGTGGAACAACATATTGACTGTATTCAATATCGGGGGACCAGGAGGTACCTCGCAGATCGTGTATAGTCTATCTTGGTAGTGAAGGGCTTAGTTCCATCTTCACACTCCTTTTGGTTATATACTGAACAGCCTCAGAAAAAATGGTGATGTGTGTAATGTCCTGTATTATATAATTAAAAAGCTGTAACATATGTTAACCATATAATGACTTATGAAAGTTTTTTCAGATTTTTTTTCAGTAGATTGCCATTGTGTGATGGATACATGCAAGCATTGTCATTTGAAGATAAGCTGATATTATTGCAATTTTTTTTATAGATTTCTAAGTAGGTTATTTGGATATTGCCCAAGTGGTCATTAAAATGCACATTTCTGAGCAGGTTTATTTTAGATTCATGCGTATGCTCGCTCTCAACTGCTCATTTAAACCAATGACAACGCCACAGTTATAGCTTATGATATACAGGACAAGTGAATGATGGAGAGAGTACAACTACTGTATCAGCCAGCCAGATAGTAATATATGTGAAAAAAAGTATAAAACTGGACAATAAGCCTCAAATTTAACAAGATGTTGCAAAGACCTGTAACTTATTTTAAGCTTATGATAATTTTTATAACAAAGCAATTACATATACACTGTATATATATGCAATTGACGCGTGTATTCTGGAGTTTAAAATTCCCTCCTACACAACAGAGAAATTCCTTTGATCATTTTTATTTTTATAACCCGTATTAACCTCATCACCAAACACTTTTGCATAAAGATTGTTATTCTGGGATAGCTAATTGAGTAAAATAAAGTATATTTCCTCATGTATTCTATTGACCGGTGCAGAAATATTACTGGGATGAAAAGTTCTAGTCTCTAGATAGTATGAACAGTATGAATAAAATACGGAACAGTCTTACCCCTTCTGGCACTAGGTCTGGCTTGGCAATCTCTGGTTAGATGGTCTCCTCCGCAGTATAGGTATAAACAAAGTCGACGTCGGCGTTCGAGCTCAGACGTCCATCTACCAAACCTATCTGCATAGGTTCGGGATTATTTCCAGAAGCGGCTACTGGGACCAAAGCGGTAGAGTTAGGTGGGTTCTCAGGTAGTTGAGGACGCGGCCGATAAGGCCAAGGTTGAGGTAGAGTGATGGCTCTCTCCTGGCGTCGCTCTCTCATTCTCCGATCCACTTGGATGCAGAACTTGGTTAACGCCTCCATGGTGGGTGGTATTCCCACCCTAGCTAACTCATTTTTAAGTTGGTCGGATAGGCCCAAACGAAACTGATCTAACAGCGCCAAGTCGTTCCAGCCGGTCTCGTGGGCATAGTGGCGAAAATCGGTAATGTAGTCTTCTACCGGTCTGCAACCTTGTTTAAGGGCTCTAATGGCAGCTTGGGCTGTATTTCTTTGGTGAGGATCCTTATACATGATTTCAAGGATTTGAGAGAAGGAAGCCCAGGTCTCTAGAGCCGGATCCATTATACGCAAAAGATTATGTGCCCATCTCTTTGGTTCTCCTCCGAGAAGCGATATGGCCGTGCGGACTCTTATATAATCAGAGTAGTAAGTGCGGGGCTTTAACTGAAAAAAAAAATGGCAATCAAGAAGAAATTAATCAAATCTTGAACGATCCACAAAAAAGTGTTCGGGCATTGGAATGTGGGGTTCTGGGGCTCCTTCCATAGGCATTTGTGGAGGTGTGATCAGCGCCAGGGACATACGGAGGAGGGGGGCCCATGGCATAGATTGTTATCACGGACTCGATTTTGTTCCGCTTGAAGGTCTTGAAATGATCTGGCGAGACCAGCGACCTGTTGGGTAAGGTCTTGAAAAGCCTCTGTGAGCTCTGCGGGTTCCATAATTGGCCACAGCGTACTGTCAGGGTCGGGTATAGGGGAAGCTGGAACAAGGTGCAAAGGGATAGAAGCGCGGTACAGTTCAGGGAAATCCGTGTTCAGAATCAATGAGCAAGCCAGGTCGAGGTATGAAGCAGGCAACGAAGTTGGGAGACATTCCAGGACTGGTACACGATAGAACAATTAGATTCAGGGCTGTAGGTTCATCCACCAAGGAACGACGCTGTGGCAATGATGGACGGGTTGAGGAGCATTTTATGGGCTGTGAGGTGGTCACGCCCACTCTTACTGGTGACGTCTTGCCCTCCTATTGGATTCTGTCTGGGTTGGGAGTCCACCTCCTGGGGATCCCCAGCTGATGCCCGACTAGGCGTCTGCCACACCCCCTGCTCATTAAAAGGAGTCCCCAACTGCGGGCTCCGTCTTTGGCCACTCCCTTCAAGCGGTTCGAGAGAGAGCCGCATGCCTCGACCTCCTGAATCCAGGAGACGCTGCGAAATGACCGTTTCCCCCTTCCGCTTGACCAGAGGTGACCCTTCCAGCGCCGGAGAAGGGAATCCCCCCGTACAGGTAGCGCCAGAGATGCCATTGCGGACGTCAGTCGGGAACGTGGGGTGACCCCAGGCAAGTTCCGAGGACGACGGCAGTCAGCGGTGGGGCGTGACAGCCCTGCAGCAAGGGGCACAAGGGGTCCTTTGGTACCTTGCAGCTCTAATCTTTACACCCCACAGGTTCATGTTAGGTAACATTGGACAGGTCAGAGTCTGGCCCTTCCTAAGATATAAAACATTACCATGTAAAAGCTAAAAGGTAAAAAAACACAAACAAAAAAGTTTTATTTTTTTATTTTGTGAGAGCAAAATTGCATGGGGTGACTGGGCACAGTCAATATTAAAGATAGGGATGAGCTGTTCAGTTCGATCAGTTCGGAGTTCGATTCGAACTTTGGCCGTTCGCAAGTTTGCGAACTTAAACTTTTTGGCGTGTTCGGTTCGAGTTCGAAAGAAATTTTTTTTTGAAAAAAGTATAAAAAATGCTTAAAAAAATACCAAAAAATCTAGAAATAAAGAGACTCTTTACTGCAGAATATTATAAACAACGGTTTATTAGATATTGAATTAAAAAATAATGTCTACGTGTAAAGATTCTCACCTCTAAATGACCTGTGCTCTCAAACAGCGTAAACAACAGGTGTTTAATTAGTGTTTGGAAATAACATGTGCTTCTAATTAGTCCGTCTCATGAATTTGATACATTGTATGCAGATTGGAGGTACCAGGTGTCGTGTGTGGGTCTGTGCTGTGATGGCGAAAAAGCTGACAAGCCGACGAACAGGGTAAAAAAAAACAAAAAACATTGAAGCTCAAAAAAATTGAAACGCTGTTTGCAAAATCTACTACTGGACGAAAATGTCTGGAATTAACATTAGGTAATAATAATAAAAAGGTCTAATAAAAATAATTAGATATTGAATAAAAACAGGAATATTTTTAACATTGAAGCCTATGGGATTCGCCTGATTAAACCTGCCGAATGAAAGCACCGAACATAAGGGCATTTCACTGACAATTCTCTGCTGTTCAGTGTCTCTGAATAGATTAACCATTTTTTGGGGGGATTTCACTGCCGTCGAACAGGCACTGTATTTTGTTGGCATTTCACCAAAATTTGGCTAACTACCTGCTTTTTAACCCTTTCGCTGCTGAGGCTTTTCACACCTCTGTGCTGAGCTAATTTTTACCGCTTTCGCTCATCATGTTTAAACGCGATTTGAAGCCACATTTTATTACACGACCCAGACATATTATATATCGTTCTTTCCGGCAGACTCGGCAGATTCATAATATATCATTTTTATATGTATACGTCATGTTCTGCCTGTATATTATAACAAAAAATGCAATAAAACTTGAATTTTTAATCATCTGCAGCATGTAAAGTGTTTTTTTTCACCTTTTATCACATGAACATTTGCGGTTATATTTTCTATGGGGTGCACTTGTACAAAAATTTGAAATGGGAACTTATAAAATTTTTGGGGGGGAATTATGTGATTTTTAGCAAACGCACACCATATAAAAAAATCTTTAGTGCAGCATCATTGTTCACATTATAATTGAGATGTGAACAATATTGCTGCATTAATAAAAATAACACACAAAAAATTATTTTTTTTTTAAATTTTCTCAGGCCTTATCATGCTCAGGCCTTTCAATTGACATCCTCCATGACCCCCTAGCTGCCACGGTTCTGGAGATATCGGGGTTCAAATGAACCCTCTATCTCCACCAGGGGATTCCGGGCAGCTAGGGGTTCCCCGGCTATCTGACGTCACCACACTATGCGGTCGCCTTACTATCTGGCTTCCTGCCAGTTTGTGGGGGCAGAATTCCCCGGCCCCGAGCGCCGGCATCTTGGTCGGCCGGGGAGACCTGGCGCATCGCTAGGGGCCGAACCACCTGACCAGCGCCGCGCGCGATCTCGCGAGAACGCGGCTGCGCTGGTCATGTGGTTGACGCCCGGCGAGTGGCAAAGCTGCATCATGTCAGCAGCCGCTCGCCATCATGAGGAACACCGGCGGAGCAGCAGGTGAGAGCTGGGGCAGATATATCCATATGTGAGCAGGGGGCAAATATCTCCATATCAGCTGGGGCAATATATACCCATGTAATCTGGGGTAACTATATCTATGAGTTGGGGGCAAATATATCCACATGTGATCTGGGGGCAAATATATCCATGAGTTGGGGGAAAACATATCCATGAGTTGGGGGTAAATATATATATATCCATGAGCTGGGGCAAATATATCCATGAGCTGGGGGCAAATATATCTACATGTGATCTGGGGCAAATATATCCACATGTGATCTGGGGGCAAATATATCCATAAGTTGGGGAAAATATATATATCCATGAGCTGGGGGCAAATATATCCATGAGTTGGGGACAAATAAATATATATCCATGAGCTGGGGCAAATATATCCATGAGCTGGGGGCAAATATATCCATGAGTTGGGGGCAAATACAGTTGTGTTCAAAATTATTCAACCCCCAATGCTGTAAAGGGTTTTAGGGAATTTAGTGTACATTTGTAATTGTATTCAGAATGAAATCCTACAAGGACTTTTTAAAGAACCATATGCAACTAAAATGACATCAATTGGTATTGTAATACAGTAGTAAATGTTTCTTTTGCGAATTCTTCATTGACACAATTATTCAACCCCTTAAATAACAGAGGTTCATTCAAGTGTTTTCAATCAGGTATTGAAAACACCTGTGGATGTCACGGAGCAGCAATAAAGCATAATAAGCACCAATTAGGCAGCTTTAAAATGACTGTGATACTCAGCTCCTTCTAGACATTTACTGGTGTGGTTACAAACATGGTGAAGTCAAGAGAATGGTCCAGGAAGACAAGAGAAGAGGTGATTACTCTTCACAGGAAGGGCAATGGCTATAAGAATATTGCAAAGATTAAACATACCAAGAGAGACCATAGGAAGCATCATTCGCAAATTCAAGGCAAAGGGCACTGTTGAAACGCTACCTGGTCGTGGCAGAAAGAAGATGCTGACTTCGACTGCTGTGCGCTACCTGAAGCGTAGAGTGGAGAAAAGTCCCGTGTCACTGCTGAGGAACTGAGAAAAGATTTGTCAGATGTGGGTACTGAAGTTTCAGCACAGACAATACGGCGCACACTGCGTAATGAAGGCCTCCATGCCAGAACTCCCAGGCGCACCCCCTTGCTGTCTCCAAAGAATAAGAAGAGTCGACTGCAGTATGCCAAAAGTCATGTGGACAAACCACAGAAGTTTTGGGATAGTGTTCTGTGGACTGATGAAACAAAATTAGAACTGTTTGGGCCCATGGATCAACGCTATGTTTGGAGGAAGAAGAACAAGGCCTATGAAGAAAAGAACACCTTGCCTACTGTGAAGCATGGTGGGGGGTCAATCATGCTTTGGGGCTGTTTTGCTTCTGCAGGTACAGGGAAGCTTCAGCGTGTGCAAGGTACCATGAAATCTCTTCAGTACCAGGAGATATTGGATGACAATGTGATGCAGTCCGTCACAAACCTGAGACTTGGGAGACATTGGACCTTTCAACAGGACAATGATCCCAAGCATACCTCCAAGTCCACTAGAGCATGGTTGCAGATTAAAGGCTGGAACATTTTGGAGTGGCCATCGCAGTCACCTGACTTAAATTCGATTGAGAACCTCTGGTGGGACTTAAAGAAAGCAGTTGCAGTGCGCAAGCCTAAGAATGTGACTGAACTGGAGGCTTTTGCCCATGACGAATGGGCGAAGATACCCGTAGATCGCTGCAAGACACTTGTGTCAAGCTATGCTTCACGTTTAAAAGCTGTTATAACTGTAAAAGGATGTTGTACTAAGTACTAAGATTGAATGTCACTTGGGGGTTGAATAAAACTGATAATGATGTGAGCACAGAAAAGACATTTGTGGTTATTTCATTATAAATGTTATGTTATATTTGTCTGACCTACACGTGCCTCTTTGATTTAATTGTAAGCAAGATGACTGAATGATCAAAATCAATGTCAAACTGGCCAAAACACTCAATTTCAGTGGGGGTTGAATAATTGTATATACACATGTGATCTGGGGGCAAATATATCCATGAGCTGGGGGCAAATATATCCATGAGCTGGGGGAAAATATATCCATGAGCTGGAGGCAAATATATATATATATATCCATGAGCTGGGGCAAATATATCCATGAGCTGGGGCAAATATATCCATGAGTTGGGGGCAAATATATATATATATATATATATCCATGAGCTAGGGGCAAATATATCCATGAGCTGGGGGACAAATATATCCATGAGTTGGGGGCAAATAATATACGGTATATATATATCCATGAGCTGGGGGCAGGGGCAAATATATATATATCCATGAGCTGGGGGCAAATATATCCATGAGCTGGGGGCAAATATATATATATCCATGAGCTGGGGGCAAATATATCCATGAGCTGGGGTCAAATATATCCATGAGTTGGGGGAAAATATATCCACATGTGATCTGGGGGAAAATATACCCATATGAGCTGGGGGCAAATATTTCCATATGAGCTGGGGCAAATATCTCTATATGAGCTGGGGCAATATATACCCATGTAATCTGGGGGCAAATATATCTACATGTGATCTGGGGGCAAATATACCCATATGAGCTGGGGGCAAATATTTCCATATGAGCTGGGGCAAATATCTCTATCTGAGCTGGGGCAATATATACCCATGTAATCTGGGGGCAAATATATCTACATGTGATCTGGGGCAAATATATCCACATGTGATCTGGGGGCAAATATACCCATATGAGCTGGGGGCAAATATACTTATATGAGCTGGGGGCAAATATACTTATATGAGCAACCCTAGTGTGTGTATATATATGTGTATATAAAGATTATCATGGCACCTCTATCCTGATTGGCTTGACATGACACGGATGGGGGGGCACCAAAATGTACCTTCGCCTGACTAGATAAAAATGCTTGCACCGGCCCTGGCCGGGGGTCGCCTGGAAATGACGTCATCGCGCATGGCGCGATGACGTCATTTATGTCGGGAGGAGCTTGACTTCAGCGTCTGAGAACGCTGAAGTCAGAACGCCACGGGACCCCGGACAGAGAGGTGAGTATCTCTGCCTCTCTGTCCGGGGTCCCGTGGCGTTCTGACTTCAGCGTTCTCAGACGCTGAAGTCAAGCTCCTCCCGACATAAATGACGTCATCGCGCCCATGCGCGATGACGTCATTTCCAGGCGACCCCCGGCCAGGGCCGGTGCAAGCATTTTTATCTAGTCAGGCGAAGGTCAGGGGGTCCCGCAAAGCTGATCACGTGTGGGACACGTCCTCCTCAGCATACAGCGGGAGTAACTGAGGACTAGGGATGAGCTGTTCGGGTTCGGATGGTTCGGGGTTTGACCCGAACTTAGCCTGTTCGGGCAGATCGCGAACCCCGAACATTTCCGGGTGTTCGCCGCATGTTCGACCACAATGGACCACAATGCATTTTCCCACTGCTTGAAGCTCCTAATTGGCTACAGCCTTGCACCTGACCACAGGTCTGGTGCAAGACTGGTTGAACACTATGCCAATCACCGCTCAGAGTCCTGATAGGGCAAATTTTGCCCAATCATGGGCTCACAGAGCTAAGTCCCGCAGCACACTATAAAAGGTTTCAACGTGCCGATTCTGCACGCATTTCAGAGGAGATTTCAAAGAAGATAGTTGTGTGTGTTGTTACTGCCGGTCTGCCACGCTCCTGGGGGGGGTCTGGGGGGGGTCTCATTTCGACCAAATATCAGGGAATTTAGGTGATGTGTGTTTTGTCACTGTGCCAGCAAGTTTTTTTGGGGTTTACAACTTTATTTAAAACATTTGTGAATTGAGGTGATTTTCTGGGTCTTGTCACTGTGCCAGCAAGTCTTTTTGGGGCTCACTAATTTCTTTAAAACACTTGTGAATTAAGGTGATCTTCTGTGTCTCGTCACACAGCCAGCAATTTTTTTTGGGGCTCACTAATTTCTTTAAAACACTTGGGAATTAAGGTGATCTGTGTCTCGTCATACAAAAAGTACCACGCTGTATCTTGGGGCTCACTAATTTCTTTAAAACACTTGGGAATTAAGGTGATCTGTGTCTCGTCATACAAAAAGTACCACGCTGTATTTTGGGGCTCACTAATTTCTTTAAAACACTTGGGAATTAAGGTGATCTGTGTCTCGTCATACAAAAAGTACCACGCTGTATTTTGGGGTTCACTAATTTCTTTAAAACACTTGGGAATTAAGGTGATCTGTGTCTCATCATACAAAAAGTACCACGCTGTATTTTGGGGCTCACTAATTTCTTTAAAACACTTGGGAATTAAGGTGATCTTCTGTGTCTTGTCACACAGCCAGCAATTTTTTTTGGGGCTCACTAATTTCTTTAAAACACTTGGGAATTAAGGTGATCTTCTGTGTCTCGTCACACAGCCAGCAATTTTTTGCGGGGCTCACTAATTTCTTTAAAACACTTGGGAATTAAGGTGATCTGTGTCTCGTCATACAAAAGTACCACGCTGTATTTTGGGGCTCACTAATTTATTTAAAACATTTGTGAATTAAGGTGATCTGTCTCTTGTCACTGGCTGCCAGCTATCAGTGTGTCTCACTGAGTTATACCAGAGTTATTTAAATCTTTATACCAGAGTTGAATCAGAGTTTCTGTATATATTAATCTATATATCACTCACCATGTCTGAAAGAACAAAAAGGACAGGCAGACGCTCCCAGCCTGTCACGAATCCCCCTGAATACCAAGATAGTGGTCCCTTTACGTAGACCGCTCTCTACCCTTCCGATCCTTGAATGGTCGGCACAACTAGATAGATAATGAACCAGACAATAGACAAGCAAGGGTAAACACCAGACAGAGGTACAGAATAGGTACTCGTTCTCCCTAGGACCTTAGTAATATCAGAGGTAGCCTGATGTGTGCTTAGGGTGCCACATAGACTGACCTCGGTACCAAAGTTAAGAGCAGAACCGTAGAAGAGTAAATGCCAATACCAGGGGTTATACACAGGGTGGTTCGTTTGCCAATGCCAGGGGTCGTACACAGAATGGTTCGTTTGCCAATGCCAGGGGTCATACACAGAATGGTTCGTTTGCCAATGCCAGGAGTCATACACAGAATGGTTCGTTTGCCAATGCCAGGAGTCATACACAGAATGGTTCGTTTGCCAATGCCAGGAGTCATACACAGAATGGTTCGTTTGCCAATGCCAGGAGTCATACACAGAATGGTTCGTTTGCCAATGCCAGGAGTCATACACAGATGGTTCGTTAGCCAGAAGCAAGGTCAGACACAGATATAATTATTAGCCAAAAACACAAGAGCTCTGCGGGAAGTGAATACCACGTCAGGGCACCGGCGAACTAGTGAAGCCGGGTTTTAAACCCGGCGGGTCCGCGTCATAACGCCAGGCTCCGCCCCCCGGCGTCCCACGTGAGCGCACCCGGTGGCGTTATTATTCGGCGCCTGGCCAGCAGCGCAGCGAGGAATCTGCTGCCAGGCGCCCCAGAACAGAGCCATCTGTGACAGAACCCCCCCCTCCACGGGCGGCCACTGGACGACCCCCAGGGGCACGGGGGTGCGCCAAATAGAAGGCCTTCACCAACCGAGGGGCATGGACCTCTGCAGCCGGAATCCAAGAACGATCCTCTGGACCGTAACCCACCCAATCGACCAAGTACTGTAAGGACCCCCTAGACTTTCTGGCATCCAGAATGGCCTCAACCTCGTACTCCTCCTGGCCCTCCACAGAGACAGGAGGAGGTGGAGCACGGACCTTGGTGTACCGGTTACATAACAACGGTTTCAAGAGGCTCACGTGGAACACATTGTGTATCCTGATATGGGGGGGTAACGCCAAAGCATAGGAGACAGGGTTGAGTCGCCGCAGAATCTTATAGGGGCCGATATATCTAGGTGCCAACTTCATGGAAGGCACTAAGAGCTTGATATTCGTGAAGAAAGTCAAACCCTGTCCCCAACTTGATACACGGGTGCCTGCCTCCTGTGTCTGTCGGCCTTGGTTTTCTGGATGGCACTACTCTCTTCCAGTGCCCGTTTGACTCTCTCCCAAGTCTCTTTCAATGATGCCAAATGCTCATCCAAAGCAGGAATCGTGGTATCAGGAAACGTAGCGGGGAGCACGGGAGGATCAAAACCATAAACAGTGAAGAAAGGGGAATGTCCTGTGGATTCACTCACTGCACTGTTCAAAGCATACTCTGCCCATGGTAACAGGTCTGACCAGTTATTTTTTGTTCTGATATAAAGCACCTGAGATATTTCTCTATATTTTGGTTGGCTCGTTTGCGCTGCTGCTCCGTTGGTCTGGGGGTGATAGGCCGAAGAGAAGGATAAGTCTATCCCCACATTCTTACAAAACCCTTCCAGAATCTGGAGACGAATTGTGTCCCCCTATCAGAGACAATCTCCAGAGGAACACCGTGTATGCGAACCACGTTGGAAATGAATATGGGCACCAGTTCGGCTGCCGAAGGTAGTTTCCGAAGAGGCACATAGTGACCCATCTTGGAGAATCGATCTATGACCGTAAGTATAACTGTATTCCCTCTTGACTCAGGTAAATCTACTATAAAATCCATGGCTACATGCGACCATGGGCGTTCGGGGATCGGCAAAGGCTGGAGTAAACCAATGGGTGCTGTTTTGGACTTTTATGTCTTGTGCACACCTCGCACACAGCTATGTAATCTTTCACGTCTCGGCGCAACGTGGGCCACCAGAGGAGTTTACTGATACTAGCCACTGTTTTGGTGATACCCATATGCCCAGAGGTTTTATTGTCATGATAAACGTTAAGTACTTCCTCTCTTTCGTTCTCAGGTACAAAGAGTCTCGCGGGAGGTTTCCCCCCAGGAGCTGCACCCTGGACGGTCTGCAACCTTTTCACTAGAGGAGACGAGACACTAATTGTGGTAGAGGCTATAATCCTTTCCTGGGGTACAATGGGATGCTGATCTTGGATATTATGTTCATAAGATTCATACTGTCTCGATAAGGCGTCTGCTTTAATGTTTCTGGACCCAGGTCTATAGGTAAGCACGAAATTAAAACTTGAAAGAAACAATGACATCTCGCTTGTCTGGAATTTAAACGTTTAGCATCTCCAATGTACGTGAGATTCTTATGATCGGTTATGATAACGATCGGGTCTTAGACCCCTCCAATAAGTATCTCCATTCTGCCAAGGCCGAGATGACTGCTAACAACTCTCTATTTCCAATGTCATAGTTCTTCTCTGCCGGGGACAATTTCCGAGAATAGAAGCCGCATGGATGCAAGGGTTTGTCGGGTGCCTCCCTTTGGGACAAGACTGCACCAAGACCTAGTTCGGAGGCGTCAACTTCTACTTGGAAAGGCAGAGCCGGATCTGGATGTCGGAGAACAGGGGCAGTAGTGAATGCTTGTTTAAGTGCCTCAAAGGCTTGAGTGGCTTGAGGTGTCCATTTCTGATTTCCCACCCCTTTCTTTGTCAAAGCCGTGAGGGGAGCTACCAAGGCTGAAAAGTCTTTAATGAATCTCCGATAGTAGTTAGTAAACCCCAGAAACCTCTGGATGGCTTTAAGCCCTTGGGGTAGAGGCCAGTCAAGAATTGCTGAGAGTTTTTTAGGGTCCATTTGAAAACCCTCAGGGGTTATTATATAACCAAGGAAATGCACTGTTACTATGTCGAATAGACATTTTTCTAGTTTACAATACAATCCAGCCTTCAATAGTTTTTTCAATACTTGTTTCACGTGGGCATGATGAGTGTCCACATCAGGAGAGTATATCAGGATGTCATCCAGATATACTATGACGAATTCTTGCAGAAAATCCCTTAGGTGTCATTTATGAGGTCCTGAAAAACGGCTGGCGCATTACATAATCCAAGGGCATCACCAGGTATTCATAATGCCTGCTACGTGTATTAAAAGCCGTTTTCCATTCATCTCCCTTTTTAACCCTAACCAGGTTGTAAGCTCCGCGTAAATCGAGCTTCGTATATATACGGGCCCCTTTTAATCGGTCGAACAATTCTGTTATGAGAGGTATGGGATATGCATTTCTTATGGTTATCCTATTCAAACCTCTATAATCGATGCAAGGTCGCAGATCTCCCTCTTTTTTGGAGACAAAAAGAAACCTGCTCCTGCTGGAGAGGAGGACCGTCTAATGAATCCTCGCTCTAGATTCTCCCTTATGTATTCCTCCATAATGTCGTTTTCTTTTTGTGACAAAGGGTATACATGTCCCCTAGGAGGCATCGTACCGGGGAGTAAATCAATAGCACAGTCATATGGACGATGTGGTGGTAGGACCTCAGTCCTGGCTTTAGAGAACACCTCCTTTAATGCCAGATAACATTCAGGGACCTCTGTGGATAAAGGAGGGGCTGTGGCAATATTGAGGTTACCAATCACATTGACCCTGCCTAGGCAATTAGACTGACAATTAGGACCCCAACATTTTATGTCTCTCTGGACCCAATCAATAACCGGATTGTGCTCTGTTAACCATGGAAACCCAGAACGACAGGACATGAGGGAGATTCAATAATTTGAAATCTTATCGTTTCCTGGTGTAAAACTCCTGTTTTCATACATACATCGACAGTGTCGTGAGTGATATGTGTGGATGACACGGGGTTTACCATCTATGGCCTCCACCATTAGAGGTTTTTTCCTTGAGAACCAGAGGTAAGAGGTTTTTGGCAGCAAAATATTTATCCATGAAATTACCTGAGGCCCCAGAGTCTAAGAACGCCTCAGTCTTGAGGTGAACCCCCTCCCAGGTTAGGGAGATCGGTAACAGAATCCTGGATTTTTTCTTTTCACTATCCACAAAGGAGGCATAAAGAGAACCGATAACCTGGGTATTGGCTGTTCTTTGACCCGATTTGCACTCTCTCCCCCCTGTTAACCCTGGGTCTCTGAGGACATTGAAGGCGGAAATGATCAGCCCCTGCACAATAGAAGCAGAGCCCCTTTTCTCTTCTGTGAGCTCTTTCAGCCTCCGAAATACCCGTTTTTGCGTTCTCCGGGTTACCTGACGTACTGGTGTGTCTGGGTAATAAGGGTAAAGGAGGCAAGACCCTTCTGGGTCTGTCTCTGGGGTGTCTCCTTTCCCTAATTTGATCGTCCATGGCTATGCAAAAGTCAATCAAATGGTCCAGATTTTCTGGTAATTTTAAGGGAGCCAGCTCAAACATAAAAGCCTCGTTCAGGCCTTCGGTAAAGGCTAAGGTTAAAACGTCGTTCGGCCAAAGCACCTCTGACGTCAAAGTCTTAAACTCTATGGCATAGTCGGAGACCCTCCTATTACCTTGTTTAATGTGAAACAAGGACCTACCCGCATTGGTAGCCCTTCTAGAGGATCAAAGGTACGTTTTAACTCAGAGGTAAAACCCTCATAGTCATAGATGATGGGTTTCTTATTTTCCCACAACGGCGTAGCCCATAATAAAGCTTTTTCTGTTAAATGATTAATCAGATAGCCTACTTTGGCTTTATCAGATATACAAGACCCTGGGTTGTTCTCAAACAAGATCTCGAGTTGGGTCAGAAAACCCCGGCATAAGCTTGGTGTACATCATAGCGTAAGGGTGCCTTCATACTAAGCCTATGTCTTTCAGGAGAGACCGAACTGACTCTAGGCAATACTGGGTCTGGAGGGTTTGTGGTACCAGTATTGGACCGATTAAACAGGGTTTGTAGAGCGAGAGAAATCTGGTCCATCCTATGGTCCTGCTCCTCTTGTCTGGCTGCGATACGTGCCAACTGGTTAGAGAGGTCTGCGGGATCCATTGGCCCTGACGTAATGTCACGAATCCCCCTGAATACCAAGATAGTGGTCCCTTTACGTAGACCGCTCTCTACCCTTCCGATCCTTGAATGGTCGGCACAACTAGATAGATAATGAACCAGACAATAGACAAGCAAGGGTAAACACCAGACAGAGGTACAGAATAGAGTACTCGTTCTCCCTAGGACCTTAGTAATATCAGAGGTAGCCTGATGTGTGCTTAGGGTGCCACATAGACTGACCTCGGTACCAAAGTTAAGAGCAGAACCGTGAGAAGAGTAAATGCCAATACCAGGGGTTATACACAGGGTGGTTCGTTTGCCAATGCCAGGGGTCGTACACAGAATGGTTCGTTTGCCAATGCAGGGGTCATACACAGAATGGTTCGTTTGCCAATGCCAGGAGTCATACACAGAATGGTTCGTTTGCCAATGCCAGGAGTCATACACAGAATGGTTCGTTTGCCAATGCCAGGAGTCATACACAGAATGGTTCGTTTGCCAATGCCAGGAGTCATACACAGAATGGTTCGTTTGCCAATGCCAGGAGTCATACACAGAATGGTTCGTTAGCCAGAGCAAGGTCAGACACAGATATAATTATTAGCCAAAAACACAAGAGCTCTGCGGGAAGTGAATACCACGTCAGGGCACCGGCGAACTAGTGAAGCCGGGTTTTAAACCCGGCGGGTCCGCGTCATAATGCCAGGCTCCGCCCCCCGGCGTCCCACGTGAGCGCACCCGGTGGCGTTATTATTCGGCGCCTGGCCAGCGAGCAGCGAGAAATCTGCTGCCAGGCGCCCCAGAACAGAGCCATCCGTGACACAGCCACAGATAAGAGGGCAAGCAGCCCCTGTGTCGGGAGGCTGTGTCTCTGGTCGTGGTGGACGTGGTGCATCCTCTGCAGGGGCATGCTTGTCCTTTCTAACTGGTGCTGGCCGTCTTAAGCAGTAGCAACATACAGAGGGCTTGGTGGATTGGCTAACTAGGCCATCCTCATCCTCCGAGTCCTCTGCCAGCCAGGCTTCTAGTGCTTTACAGTCCACCTCAGCTGCCAAAGCATCTAATGCAGCCTCCATGTCCACAGCTACTCCTGCCGTAGCCTCGCTATCACACACGGAGGAGTCAGCTGAATTGTTTGACTACAATGAGAGTGACATGCTGCTTGAGGATGCGCAGCAAGTACAGTGCTCTGATTCAATCTCTGAGGTTGAGCAAGGGAGTATAATCAACCTAGAGGAAGGGGGTGCCAGTGATGACACACAAATAACTGGCACTGCAGTTGCCCCAGCAGCTGCAGCATACTGCCAAGTTGGCTCCAGTGACGAGGAGATAGGGGGTGAAGATGACATTGATGATGATGAGGTCACTGACTCCACCTGGGTGCCAGATCGAACTGAGGAATTAAGTGAGGAGGAGGGGGAGGAGGAGGAGGCACAGCAAACACGAGGCACAACATCCTCTGTGACCAACAGTAGCACTAGCCAGTCCAAGGCATCACATGTCAGAGCTGCTCCGGTGCAGAGCGCTGTTGTCTCAAAGAACACATGCAGGAAATCTGCTGTCTGGGAGTTCTTTAAGAACTGTGCAGCAGACCCCACCGTTGCTATTTGTAATCTATGTCAGAGGAGGCTGAAGCGTGGGATAAACACCGGACACTTGGGTACCACGTGCTTTATGCGACATATGAACAAGTGCCACACATCCCGTTGGGGCAAAACTTTGCGTAGGTCCTCTTCCTCCTCATCTGTCTCTACCCACACAGTATGTCCTGCCATGCAATTGCCTACAACCTCCACCGACAGGGATGATGCTACAGTAATGGATGTACCAGCAGGTCCTTCCTCACAATGTGACATCATTCCAGTAGCTGAAGATTTACGCAGTCAGATTACTTTGCCGCAGCTGCTGCAGCGAAAGAAAAAATATAGTCCCAACCATCCCCAAGCACAGCGTCTAAATGCCAGTTTAGCAAAATTACTCGCATTGCAGCTGCTGCCTTTCCAGCTGGTGGACTCTGCTCCCTTCCGTGAATTTGCTGAATGTGCTGTACCACTGTGGCAGGTTCCAAAACGCCATTACTTTTCATGCAAGGCCATTCCAGCACTATATCAGCACGTGGAAGACAATGTTATCCAGTCATTGGGAAAGGCAGTCAGCAGCAAGGTGCATGTGACTTTAGACACGTGGTCCAGCAAGCATGGACAGGGTCGTTACATTTCCTTCTTGGCACACTGGGTAACTCTGATTGCAGCTGGGAGGGATCCAAGACGGGGCTCTGTGCTGGAGCTTGTTCATCCACCACACCTCCAGAAAGCTGCTTTGTATGAGGTCTGTCTGCTCCACCACCACCACCTCTTCCTCCTCCTCCTCCTCCTTCTCTGTCTCTGCCAAAGTGGCAGTTAAACCCACGCCTGACAGGGTGTACTCAATGGCTCAAGCAAAAAGATGCCATACTGTGCTTGAGCTGGAGCCACACCGGATCAGAAATTTTGTCAGCTCTGCAGGGGCAGGTGCAGAGATGGTTAACACCACGCCAGCTTGAGCTGGGAATGATCGTCTGCGATAATGGCAGCAACCTTCTCTCCGCCCTACGCAAGGGTAAATTGACGCATGTACCATGCCTAGGACACATCCTAAATCTGGTGGTACAGTGTTTCCTAACCAAGTACCCAGGGCTGCCAGAGCTTCTCATCCAGGCCAGAAAAGTCTGCAGCCACTTCAGATGGTCATTCCCAGCAAGCGTACGCCTGGCAGAAATTCAAAGAGAATTCCACCTTCCCACAAACCGTCTGATCTGTGACATGCCCACCAGGTGGAACTCGACATTAGCAATGCTGCAGCGCCTGCACAAGCAGCAGAGGGTCATCAACGAGTACCTGTGTGAGTATGGCACAAGGACAGGTTCAGGTCAACTTGTTTTTTTTCCCCCCGCAGTGGCTGATGATCAAGGATGCATGCACTGTACTGTCACCATTTGACGAGGCAACGAGGATGGTGAGCAGGGACAGTGCATGCATCAGTGACACAACTCCTCTAGTGTTCCTGCTGGAGCACACTCTGCGGGGAATTATAGATGTGGCTCTAGAGGCAGAGCAGCGGGAGGAAGAGGAGGCCTTCCCTAGCTCTCAAGGCCCCAGTCTTTCCGCAGACAGCATTCCAGTGGGTCCTACTCAGATCAGACAGGAGGAGGATGAGGAGGAGGAGGACTATTTAAGTAGTGGGGGCATTGAAGGTGGGGATTCCTCAAGGCAGGGTTTTGTGTGCCCAGAAGCAGAAGGGCTTGTGCGTGGCTGGGAGGAGGAAGTGCACGATACGGTCATCCTCATTGACCAGGAGACTCGGCAGCTAATGCCACCTCCAACCTACGCTGCATGGGCTCCCTAATGATGCAAAGCCTGCTAAAGGACCCCAGGATTCGTGCTATCAAGGAGAGGGATCATTACTGGTTGGCAACTCTTCTTGATCCACGATACAAGGGGAAAGTTGCAGAGCTCATCCTGTCCGCACAGCAGATGATCCACTGGCTTACTGGGTGTTGAGATTGGATCACTGGCCAGAATTTAGCCAATATGCTATGCAGCTACTAGGTTGCCCTTCATCTAGCGTGCTTTCCGAAAGGACGTTCAGTGCCGCTGGAGGTTTTGTCACAGACAAAAGAGTGCGTCTGTCCACCGACTCTGTAGACCGGCTGACATTTATAAAAATGAATCAGTCCTGGATCAGCAGCTATCAATCCCCTGATGCCGAAGTAACGGAATAGATCGGGTATGTCTTCTGCATGCACAAAACCTCCAGCACTGAACTCTTCCACAATACTGGCATGCATTAAAAGGGGAGTTCACTCACGGGATGAAAACATAATTTTGCCTCTGTATAAATCAATGGTCAGGCCGCACCTTGAATATGCCGTGCAATTTTGGGCACCTGTCTTAAAAAAAGATATTATATCGCTAGAAAAAGTGCAGAGACGGGCAACTAATTAATAAGGGGGATGGAAGGGTTAAGTTATGAGGAAAGACTAACAAGCTTAAACCTGTTTAGTTTAGAGAAAAGGCGCCTTAGAGGGGATCTGATAACCTTATA
This sequence comes from Leptobrachium leishanense, assembly GCA_009667805.1. Classification (NCBI taxonomy): domain Eukaryota; kingdom Metazoa; phylum Chordata; class Amphibia; order Anura; family Megophryidae; genus Leptobrachium; species Leptobrachium leishanense. The sequence goes on along the minus strand of RXON01002112.1, from coordinate 27,373 downwards.
TAAATATATACGGGGCCATTATCAACCATTGTCTGATAACCTATTCATTAACAGGTCTATACATAGGACACGGGGTCATCCATTTAGACTGGAAGAAAGAAAATTTAGCTTAAAGCATAGGAAGGGTTATTTTACGGTGAGAACAATAAAGCTGTGGAATTCTCTGCCTGTTGAGGTGGTTGGGTCAGAGTCTGTACAGACTTTTAAAAAACGACTGGATGACTTCCTGCAGACACAGAATATTAAGGGTTATAATATTTAATATGTGGGTAAAAGCTTCTTGATCCAAGGAGAAATCTGACTGCCATTCTGGGGTCAAGAAGGAATTTTTTCCCAGTATGTTGCATATTGGCAAGCATTCAGACTGGGTTTTTTGCCTTCTTTTGGATCAACAGCAGTAGGTTATGTGGGAGAGGCTGAACCCGATGGACGCATGTCTTTTTTCAGCCTATATAACTATGTAACTATATGTAACTATGTAACTATGTAATACCACAAAAGGGTTACGGGGTGAATGCACTTGCTGCCATGAAAGGCACAATATTTGGCTGCACTGATGCCTGTGCCAGATTTATATCATTTTAATTTTTTGAACAGCAGGGTCCAACCCTGCCCTCTTCCACAATACCACAGAGGGGTTACTGTATGATGATACTTGCTGGCCTGGCATTAAAGGCACAATATCTGGGTGCACTGACGCCCATTACCAGATAAAAAAAAAAAATTCAATATAGGACCAACCACATGGTCCACCCCTAAACTCTTCCACAATACTACAGAGGGGTTACTGTATGATGATACTTGCTGGCCTGGCATTAAAGGCACAATGTCTGGGTGCACTGACGCCCATTACCAGATTCATATCTTTTTAATATAGGACCGCATGGTCCACCCCTGCACTCTTCCACAATACTACAGAGGGGTTACTGTATGATGATACTTGCTGGCCTGGCATTACAGGCACAATATCTGGATGCACTGACGCCCATTAACAGATAAAAAAAAAACACTTTTCAATATAGGACCACATGGTCCACCCCTGCACTCTTCCACAATACTACAGAGGGGTTACTGTATGATGACACTTGCTGGCCTGGCACCAAAGGCACAATATCTGGGTGCACTGCCATTGACGCCTGTATCAGATTCATATACTCAGAGGGGTTACGGTGTGACGGCACTGTTGCCGGCGCTAAAAGCCCAATTTTAAAGCACCTATTGTTACTTTCATCCAAAGCCTGCATAAGTTTCACAATAATTTAGCCCAAAAAAAACACTAAACTTTTTCTGCGCGTCCTAAAATGTCTTTTCATACAGGCTGCCGCCCCAAGCAGTTGTTTATGGATAGTGTAGCGCTCACTCCCGGAGGAGCCGCTGAAAATGAACCACGGGTCAGTCTCCCCGCACTAGGGAATAAATATACTCCAAAGAGGGTTTATACTGTGGAAACACCCAAAAACAATGAGCAGCAAAAAAAACACCACCCTGATATCCACCAAATTCAGAAAGCATATAACGTGAAAAACAAAAATTGGTGTGTTGCGCTAAAGGAAAGTAAAAAAACTTATGTATGGTCTATTTTGAAGGCATGCTATACTGCACAGCAAAAAAGAGAAAGAAAGTTCTATTTCTCAATAGTTCGTTCAATGGATATCCAGTCTCTGTTGTAGAAAGGATTTTCAGTGAAATCTTCCAAGACTTTGGAACGAATGACCACTTCTTTGGTGAATCTTCATTAAAAAGTATATATCTCGGAAAAAGAGAAACTCGATAGTGTTATACCGTTTATTAATGTGTATACAAATCTACTGACATAATATACGTACAGAAAAAAGAGGTAGTGGGTTTAGGATTTGATCTCACCCACTGCCAGATAAAACATCACGTCCCAATCAAGCCTCTATAGACAAAACCACCAGGAGCTCCCGGGCTGCTTCCAAGAGCTCTGATGAAGTCCCGTGGGCGGGGCGAAACGCGTCAGCACTACGTCACTTTATCATCGCGGTCCCACCTTTGGTATTGAGTGACCACCTTGGAAGCAGCCCGGGAGCTCCTGGTGGTTTTGTCTATAGAGGCTTGATTGGGACGTGATGTTTTATCTGGCAGTGGGTGAGATCAAATCCTAAACCCACTACCTCTTTTTTCTGTACGTATATTATGTCAGTAGATTTGTATACACATTAATAAACGGTATAACACTATCTCACCCACTGCCAGATAAAACATCATTAGCGCAACACCACCAATTTTTGTTTTTCAATAAATATACTCCAACACCGTTGTGAGTTTTTATAATTTAAATAGTTTACTAAAATAATAAGCAGACGTTTAGACACGGTATTCACAGGTATTATTACAGTATTATCGTATCGCGGTAAAAACGCGTAGCGGGAAAAAAACGAAACACGAGGCTTCGTATTTCGGAAAAATATTATATTCGCAACCCAACAGAAAAGAAATGCAATTGCCCGAAAATTCGGAAAAAGGGACACATAGCGAAACCCAAAAAAACACATTCTCTTCGTATTTCGATAAATGCTCAGCGGAAAAGAGAAAAATATATTCGGAACGTATCTTTAACTCCCGTTCCGATTCGTAACAGAATGAGTCCTGCACAGGTTAAGTCCCGGAATGTAAAAGGTGTGTATGTGTGTGTGGTACCCGGGTACTGTTCAACTGGCCAGTGAATTTACTTAAGGAATGTCTTCGACTAGTCAAGTTGGGGCCCTGTGGACTTTAAAGAGAAAACAGCAGCGTGTTCCTTATTTACATACAGCCTTGGAGGCCTCTCACCCATCCACCGGTTGCTTTAGGCTCCGCTGACCCAGGACGTCTCTCCGCTCGATATTGACTGGGGATACTTGCGGCTGGATCCGTTGTCTGACTTTCTGTAGCTTGTCCACGACTTGTCCAGCTCACCGCCTGCTCTCCGTATCCGATCAACTCGCGGCAACTCCTCACTCGAGGTCTTCGGTTTCTTTGATCTGCAGCAATCTCTGGAACTTGGAGGTCTCCTTCTCCTTAGGCTGAATGACCCGATAAAGGAACTGACAGGTCTCACTCGCGCTCTGGCCTAGGCCCTCTAGCGATGTCTGCACTGCGTCTGCTCTCTCTCGTTCCTCGCTCGCTCGTCTGGCGCCTTTCTCCACGAGGCTCAGGATGTCAGCGTCTGTGTCCCACCCACTTCCTGTATGTTTGCAAAGCACGCCGGGAATGTAGTCCCAATGTCCAGTGTCTCTGATCGCGATTGTCTCCATCTTGTGGCCAAAAATAGGTACTGCAACAGCAAGATTTTAACACAGCGCTACAATAGATTAAAGGAAAAGCATTTACAATCATATGAAATGTCATTTATTTGTTAAGTGTTTCATACATCCTAGAAATCCGCCACTTCACGGGCAGGTATGGGGACCTCCTAGGCACGATATTTGAAGGAATTTTTCGTTTTTATTTTTTAACCCTTATTTCATGGAAAACTCACTGTCCCTTTAAAAATGTTTTTTTTTTACTTTTTGTCCTTGTTTCCTGTCCCCCAGGGCACTACCCGCGACCCCCATACACCTTTTATGGCAAATATGTAGCATATATGCCCTCTTGAGGGCACACTAAAAAAAACGAATTTTCAGCCCCATTGACTTGCATGGGAGTTTGGGTTCGGGTTCGGACCCGAACAAATGGGAAGTTCGGGTTCGGGGCTCGAACCGAACTCGTGGGGTGTTTGGCTCATCCTACTGAGGACGTGTCCCACACGTCGTCAGCAGTGAAGGGGTTAAAAACCTCTTTTTTTAAAAAACTTTTTGTCCTTGTTTCCTGTCCCCCAGGGCACTACCCGGACCCGGACATTGTTTTTAATGTTTCTATACATCCTAGAAATCCGCCACTTCACGGGCAGGTTATAGGGACCTCCTAGGCACGATATTTGAAGGAATTTTTCGTTTTTATTTTTAACCCTTATTTCATGGAAAACGCACTGTCTCTTCAAAAACGTTTTTTGTTTTACTTTTTGTCCTTGTCTCCTGTCCCCCAGGGCACTACCCGGACCCCCATACACCTTTTATGGCAAATATCTAGCATATATGCCCTCTTGGAGGGCACTTGAAAAATTGAACTTTGAGTCCCATTGACTAGTATTGAGTTTGTGTTCGAGTTCGAATTCGAACTTTTGAAAAGTTCGAGTTCGAATGCGAACCGAACTCGGAGTGTTCGGCTTCATCCCTAATTAAAGACGGCCTTGAATGTCACACGGGGTCTGCATTATCAGCATTACTGTTAATTGTTGATCATAATGAGATTATTAGCAATGCAGCTTCAAAAAAATACTAAAACAGAATGTGTTTCTGGAGCACATTTGCAAATGTATTTGTAATAAAAAGAGAATTCCAATGCATGTCTCCAGAATTAAACTGATCGAGCTTTCACAATATCAGGGCCCCAGCAGATGCTTTTCAATATCGAGTATACTCGATCTTGATAGTGAAAAGGTTAAAGGAACACTCTAAACATCATCATTTATACAGCTTAGAATCTTGTTGGTAGCGTCTGAAATCTATATTCCTTTTGTGCCCTTTTGTGTTTGTCTTTTGTGTTTGTCTGAAAGGTTCTCAAGCCTTGACAAAAGCCTAATACTTTTTGGACTAAAAACCCTATAATAAAAATGCACAGTATAGCCAGTTTTTATCCTTGCTAAATCTTCTCCAAATGAAGAAGGCTCTGCGCGCTATAGTCGTACTACTACGACGTGCCAGAACGTGCTTGAGAAATTTCAGACATCTTCGTTCCCATTAAAAGGAAAACAGACTGTTCTCCCTGGATAAGTATTTGACTGTATCATTAATAAACAGGTTGTTTACCGCTGCAGTAGATTGACTTCTTTGCAATCCCCCCTCCTTAAAGCACCTCTCGGATCGCTCTTGCATTAGCGTTGTCGGTCGTGTTTTTGCCAAGAATTAAATGCACAGACTTTCTGGTAATGATACAAGGCAAGGTTATCCGGATCCTCTGTTGCGGCATTTACGGAGAGGCCAACGTTCAGTAAACACATCCTTCAGTTTAAATACACTGCGCGCATTCCAGTAAACAAGGATGAGGATGGAGGTAAGGGATTAAAAAAAACAACCTAAAATATTTAGCTATGTCCCATCTGGATTATAAACATCAAGATCAGCACATAGTGCAATTGCAACAAAAAACCTTCAAGTCTCGTAAACATTGTATAAGCCATAGGATGCCTTCACGGGGTGTGGAACAATAAGAGCAAATGATGTGTCACTATTCAGAGGGTTATTCAGATAGCAGCGAAATGTCATCGATATTTCAGTGCTCTCTCGTTACCCACACTTCAGGGAATCATATTCCCCAACCCTGCAATGAATTCAGCATTCACCGCAGGGACCCTGAAGTGCAGGGAAAAGCCACCGACTGCATACGAAAATCCCCGACAATCCCGCCGAAAGATCGGATCTATCCGAAATGCCGCAGAAACCCGACAATCCGCCGCAAACCTGCCGAATGTGTCTGAAAAAAGCCGACGATCTGCCAAACAGAACGCCGACCAGCGCCGGAAAAAGCTGACAAGCCGACGAACAGGGTAAAAAAAAACAAAAAACATTGAGGCTCAAAAAAATTGAAACGCTGTTTAAAAATCAACTACTGGACGAAAATGTCTGGAATTAACATTAAGGTAATAATAATAAAAAGGTTTTATAAAAATAATTAGATATTGAATAAAAACAGGAATATTTTTAACATTGAAGCCTATGGGATTCGCCTGATTAAACTTGCCGAATGAAAACACCGAACAGCAGGGCATTTCACTGACATTTCTCTGCTGTTCAGTGTCTCTGAATAGGTTAATCATTACTTTTTTGCCGAACAGGCACTGTATTTCGTTGCCATTTTGCCAAAATTTGGCTAACTACCTGCTTTTTGAATAACCGAACGGCCACGAAATTGCACCGTATGGGGAAATTCACCATTCAATGCAATCTCTGAATAACCCTGCATGGAAATATTAGGTAATTTTACAGTGAAATCAGTAAATTTTGTAAATTGTCATTGGCAGGATAGATAATAGGTAGAGGAGTCCCTATAATCAGGCAAAATAGGCATCTTCCCAAGGCCTCATTGAAACAGCAGCCTCGCATGAGATGTGGAATTAGTCATGTGCACTAATAATCCTCAAAAAATAAATCCATGCGTTCACTTACTCCCAACTGCCACGTGCACTCGCAGAGCCTTAGTTTAAATACATTTCATTGGGTGACATCTGCATTTTTTGGCATAACTATTTCAGCCTCGCATTTTAACCTTGCCCAAGGCCCTACAAACTTTGTATTGGGCGGTAAACCCGTACTGACAGAATGCTTGTAGAAAACAAAAATGCTTCTAACTTGAGTGTCCAAAAATGTGGCACTCCATAGATGCGTAGGGTGACTACTCAAATATAAAAAATTAAAAAATTAACCATTTGGTGCTCTTTAGTGATACATATCATAAAATCTTTAATGGGTGGCTACACACAGGTAGTGATGACCGAACACCCCCGTGTTCGGTTCGCATTCGATCTCAAACATTTTCAAAAGTTCGATTTTTAGCGTGCCCTACAGGAGGGCCTATATGCAAGATATTTGCCATAAACGGTGCATGGGGGTCCGGGTAGTGCCCTGGGGGACAGAAAACAAGGACAAAAAGTTTAAAAAAGCTTAAAGGAACAGTGAGTTTTTCATGAAATAAAGGTTAAGAATAAAAACAAAAAATTCCTTCAAATATCGTGCCTAGGAGGTCCCCATAACCTGCCCGTGAAGTGGCGGATTTGTAGGATGCATAGAAACATTTAAAAACAAAAAAATGACATTTCAAATGACGGTAAATGGTTTTCCTTTAATCTATTCATAAACAACTGCTTGGGGCGGCAGTCTGTATGAAAAGAGGAGACATTTTAGGACACACAGAACAAGTTTAGTGATTTTTTTGGGCTAAATTATGGTGAAACTTATGCAGGCTTTGGATGAAAGTAACAATAGGTGCTTCAAAATTGGGCCTTTACTGTCGGCAACAGTGCCGTCACACCGTAACCCCTTTGTGGTATTGTGGAAGAATGCAGTGGCGGAGGTTTTGGTAATGCAGAAGAGATCCCCGATCTATTCTGTTACATCAGCAGCTATAACAAAACTGGGTCAGCAATGTTTAGGCACTTGTACTGCGCTACTGTATATGGTCTGAATCGGTGCACACCAGTGGCTTTGTAGCAAAGATAAGGTTATGCAACTGGTCAAAGCCACTCCCAGGACAGCGCTGTTTCAGGTTTATTGAACCTTCATCAGCTAGGAGGTAGGCATGACCAGTTGCAGTGGATGCTTGGACCATATATATGATATATATATCATACCTGCCTTTACCTTCCCCTATAAATTTGCTAAAAATATGCACACACAAAAAACAAACCACTGCCTGAGACCCCGCGCAGCCCACATGCCACCCCCCTCTACCTGGCTGAATGTATCTAATATATAAAATTAAATAGACATGTGCATTCATTTTAGTACTAAAACGATTTAGTCCGAATTTTGGGATAATTTAGTTTTAGTATGACTCAAGAGAAACGAAACTGCTCAGTACAAAAACGAAAGAAACTAAAATAAAATGCACTACATTTTAGTTTCAGTCCTTTTTGTGATATTACATTGATGAGTGAAGGAGACCAGCAATGAAGAGTGCAACATCCGAAGTTCTGCACCTCCACATGCCAATGCAGTAGGATGTTCTATACAGATAGGGGCATTAATTAATGCAGGAGGATGTTCTATACATTATACAGAGAGGGGTATTAATGCAGGAGGATGTTATATACATTATACAGAGAAAGGTATAAATTGAAGAGGATGTTCTATACAGAGAGGGACATTAATTAATTCAGGAGGATGTTCTATATATTATACAGAGAGGGGTATTAATTAATGCAGGTGGATGTTGTATACATTATACAGACAGGGGTATTAATGTAGGAGGATGTTCTAAACATTATACAGAGAGGATCCTTTTTTTCAGCCTTTAAATCCTGTGGCTGTGAGCGCTGAGATCGGCTGCTTGTTACATTATCTCTCAGTACAATGTATCAGGCTCAGTTGTTACAGTAACTGACTGTAACAGCACTCAGAGTTTCAGTAAAACAAGGAAATAATATTGTTCTAACCTCTTATATATAAAAATATTATTTACTAGTTTTACTGAAACTCTGAGCGCTGTGATGAGCAGCGAACAGTCAGTAATTGTAACAGCTTTGCCTGACACGGGGCAGTATTACAATGTTGGTGCTAACTTAACCAGAGCTGTTGTAAACTGAAAACCTCCATAGGCTCTAATGGCTCTGGGAAGTTTACAACAGCTCTGGTTAAGTTAGCACCAACTATGTAATATGGCCCACATTGTGCTGAGAGTGAGAGATACTGTAACAAGCAGCGATCTCAGCCCTCTGAGGAGCCACTACAATAGTAATTGTATCCATTGGTTTTCGGATGAATGAAATTAGTTTTCATACTAAAGAACTGAAAACGAATTTCTTTAGTAACTAAATAAATTGCATTTTAGGACTAATCCATTAGTTCAAAACGAAATTTTGTGCTGTGCACATGTCTAAAATTAAATACATTTAGCCAGGTAGAGAAAGAAAAAAAAGTTTTATTTTATGTTCCCGGGGACATTTAAAAATGTCCTCGGATTTTATTTTTTTTAGAAATGTGTCGCCTTACCTTAGCCTGGTGGTCAATGGGGGCTCCCTGGATCCTGGTTGTGGGGGGGGCTGCCGTTGCCGCAGGTGCAGTGGCTCCCTCCCTGCACTGCCTGTCTCTGCCACATGCACCTGGGCGGCTAGCCCGCACAGTCGCAGCTCTGTCATCCGGCGGCCGCATGCTCCTCAAGGGGTTCCTTGGGAGGCCCCTGCAGGCTGCCCTCTACAGTGCCTGATTAGAGGGCGTGTCTGCCCAATGTTTTAGTAACAAGAATGTTTTATCCCATAGGCTTCAATGGTAAAAATATTCCCGTTTTAATTCAATATCTAATAAACTGTTGCTTATAATATTCTACAGTAAACAGTCTCTTTATTTCTAGATTTTTTAGTATTTTTTAAGCATTTTTTATACTTTTTTAAAAAAAACGTCCCAATAAGTTTGAAGTTCGCGAACTGTCGAACGGCCGTTGTTCGATGCGAACTCCAAACAGATCGAACTGAACAGCTCATCCCTACACACAGGTACTAATCACTCTTCACACCTGTTTGCTTATTTTATTCATATGGGTCTCCCATGCATTAAGTGGAAATGCAGGGCCCCAATGGATAACTAAAGTGTCTAGATATTCCATTTGTATGGCTGATTAGCCATTGCACAGTAGTTCCATATGGGTATTCACTTGGAAAAGATTGGCTAAAAGTAAGTTAGACTCCTAAAGTAACGTGCTGATGGCTTGCCAGAGTGTAGACCCGCTAACTTGCTTGGAGATATTGCACCAAAGTAACCATAAGTGGTAGAAATAAACTGTTTCGGTCTCCTTAATGTGGGACCATACAGCAAATACCACAATAAAATCTAATACAGGCAAACCGGGTCTCCTTGATGTGGAACCCTTAAGTAAGTATGACTGTAACGGTGCGGCTGTACCCTAATTGAGTACCTTCATCAGCAGGCTCTCTCCCCATTAAAACAGTCTCCACAGTTGCCGAAGCAATCTTCCCCAACATCCCACCCGAACTTTAACCGTAGCTGAAAGAAGAATGTAGACCGTTGAGAATCAAAATGCAGACTGACTGTATTTTTTTGAAAAACCCAGTACATTTAAAACTGTTCACGGGGCAGGGGAAAAAGAGAACAATAGGGTTACACCCTGGTGCTGTTCTGTAAGAGGAGCTTTCTTACATCACATTATTCAAACAGTCTAATTCCATCGGGGAGGGAATGGGCTTAACTACATACACAATACAGAGACAGAAACCTTCACACAGAACTGTTTTTGGAACAAGTTTGGGATATATAAAATAGCAACATAGAAACACAGATTAGAACACACAATAAAGAAATAAAAAAATAGCCCGGACAAGTGTCCGACAGGGGGTTTTCAGAGGAGTCATTTGTCACAATGACATTCCACTATTTGTTTCCCCTGTATGAGAAAGATACTTTATAGGAAATGCATGCGTTTCTAAGTAGCAAAACTATTTTCTGCAAACAGTATATTCCACGTTGTCACTGAATTGTTTATTTAGATATTTATCAAGGCAGTCAGGGTCTCCATATGATGGGACCATCCAGTGCCTAAGTTAGTAATACTCAGTGTTCTGTGACTGTGACTTGTATCAATCTCCTTGAAGTGGGACCATAAGATACAAACTTCGGTTGCTACAATTCAATCTTATATGGGCTCCTTGTTGTGGGACCATTGAAGCAATGCATAGTGTGCTTGGATTGCATGTATAAGTAACTCTACTGTGTATCACGTGCACTTGTAGGTACATGTATCAACTTCTATAAAGTATACAGTAGGGATGAGCTGAACACCCCCGTGTTCGGTTCGCATTCGAACTCGAACAATTTCAAAAGTTTGAATTTCGAACACGAACACGAACCAAACTCAATGCAAGTCAATGGGACTTAAAAGTTTGATTTTTAGAGTGCCCTCCAAGAGGGCATATATGATAGATATTTGCCATAAAAGGTGTATGGGGGTCCGGGTAGTGCCCTGGGGGACAGGAAACAAGGACAACAAGTTTAAAAAAAGACGTTTTTAAAGGAACAGTGAGTTTTCCATAAAATAAGGGTTAAAAATAAAAAAGAAACATTCCTTCAAATATCGTGCCTAGGAGGTCCCCATAACCTGCCCATGAAGTGGCGGATTTGTAAGATGTATAGAAATATCGCCATCAGAGACCCACACACGACACCTAGCGACCCTTAAGGGGTTAAAATGCACAGGGACTGGCTACTATCCATGTATAAAGCAAGGTATAATGACAATGGATAGTCAGAGACTCTAGGGACTCAGCTTGTACACTTTATGATAGACATTTTCACGTTGTGTTGTGTTACTAATGCAGAAGCAGCAAGCCCTTCCACCACGCTTGCACCAAAACTATAGATCTAACACAATAATAATTGTATGCTCACATAGGCCCTTCGGGAGAGGTACATGACATACAAATACTGGAATATTACGTTTAAATCTAAGGAGTGTGATAAAGATTTTATTAAGCCCTTGATGACAAATGACGTAACATCTACATCATTAATGATTGGCTTTACAGAGCCCTGGTCCTTAAGAGGTTAAACAGCATATCAGAGGAACATGTAGTAGAAATGAACACTTCTTAGAATTCAGAAGCACAGTGTTCATACATGTGCAGGAACCACACCCAGTCTGCAGGCAATGTATCAAATTCATGAGACCAGACTAATTAGAAGCCCATGTTATTTCCAAACACTAATTAACACCTGTTGGTTAGGCTGTTTGAGGGCCCTGCCATAAGCACATGTCATTTAGAGGTGAGAATCTTTGCACCTAGATATTAGGCAGACTGTAAAGCATGCTTTCCTTGTAAGGTAGAAAATCCACATCACCCATTGCAGCATTTTAAAGATGAAACACACAGACGGCGCAAAAATCCTATGCAAGCCTCATGCACAGTATGCCAGGGGACTCAAACTCACGGCCCCCCAACATGATTTGGACTACAAGTCCCAGGATGATTTCAATGCAATACATGGCGAGGGAATCCTGGGAGTTGTAGTTCAAAAACATCAGGGGCACCAGAGTTTGAGAGCCCTGCTGCGAGCACATGTCATTTAGGGGTGAGAATCTTTGCACCTAGATATTAGGCAGACTGTAAAGCATGCTTTCCTTGTAAGCTAGAAAATCCTCATCACCCATTCCAGCATTTTAAAGATGAAACACACAGGCGGCGCAAAAAATCCTATGCAAGCCTCATGCACTCTAAGCACATGTAATTTTGAGGTGTGAAAGTTTCAGAAAAATGTCCACGTGTGCAAATATTTTAAGTAAAGCCAGAATAATTTTATGACAGTCACATTTGTCTGATAAACAGATAATACATTACGCTGCAGCATGTGTTGACATACTGTATGTTGGTAGATGTATGTAATGTGTGTTATGTGTATGTAACATATTTATGCTATTATACATACCGCTTATTGACGACGTACACTGTCTGTCCATTGCTAATCATCGCCCACATGCGTGCCTTCTTGCCCTGGGTAGTTTTTTAATCCAATATCTAATAAACCGTTGCTTATAATATTCTGCAGTAAAGCGTCTCTTTATTTCTAGATTTTTTAGTATTTTTTAAGCATTTTTCATACATTTTTCCCAAAAAAACTTTTTTAGAACTTGAACCGAACACGCCAAAAAGCTCGAAATTCGCAAACATTTGAACGGCCAATGTTCGAATCGAACTCCGAACCGATCGAACCGAACAGGCCATCCCTAGTATAGAGCCCACCAAGGACACAAGCCATCATTTGTGCAAGCATCGTTCCATAAGGCTGGGGTCAGACGAGCGTGATTTCTACGGACTGTACGTCCGTGCAGTACGGACATCGTCAGTACGGATGACGCAGTAGTGGTCCCACAGTCCGTTTTTTCACTGAAGTTATTTTTGACGGATGTAGGAGGGAAAAATAAATTACAATGAAAAAACATTCTGTCCGTCAAAAATGCTGGACGTATAAATGCAGTCCGTCTGACCTCGCTCCATCACTCACACACAAAGCTATGCGGACGTTGCGGACGTGGCGCACTCTGCACGTCCGTTCTAGCAGTATTACGCTCTTGCCTAACCTGCGTCCGTTTGCCGCGGCCGTTGTGCGTCCGCAGTTCAGTGCGGACGTACTTCATGTGTCAGGCTCCAATGGACTTTCTTTCATGCTATCACGGACGTACTTTTAGGCGCAATCACGGACGTGAACACTACGCTCGTCTGACCCCAGCCTTAATCAGACTAAAAGTCTCCTCATTGCCATCATTTAACATAACCAAGTGCCAGAAGAAAATTTCTGTTTAGCTTACCACCAGGGAGGAAATAATTTAGTAACCCATATGAATATAGCTAGGTATAGAGTATAGTACATAAAAGAACGCTCGGCGCGCGGTTTGCTGTCCAAGTGATGCAACTTCGTCAGGAGATTGAGAGAACAAGCTAAGGTCATACAGAGTCATTAACAAAGCAAAGGTCAGGGACAAGAGACAAATGAATAATCAGCAGCCAAGTCAAAAATATAAAACTAAAAAATATCAATATAACTTTCAAAGTATTAAGTTGGCAGAAAAAAAGCTCAGCAGGACAATGAGGAACACCAATAGTGGATATTTAAAGTCCCCACAAAGCTGTTGATATGCCGTGGTGTCATTGTGCACCAGGATATGTTTGAATGATGATGACGATGAGGCAAGGCGCAGGAGGGACTTTGCAGCACTGAAGTAAATAAGTGACATAGAAGCCCTTATTGGAATGACGTGGAAGCATGTTTACATCACTGCAGAGACGCGGAAGCCAAGGGCCATCATGGCAGTGATGTGGAAGCATGGGGACTCCATCAAAGTGAAACAGATGAATCGAGGCATCGTTGGAGTGATGAAGAGGCATGTGGACATTATTGGAGTGACGCAGAAACATCAATGCAGCATTAGAGTGCTGTGGAGGCTTGGGGACATCGTTGGAGTGACGTGGAAGAATGGGAACATCATTTATCGAAGCAAAGGCAATGCAAGAAAGCCAAAAGGCAGTGATTCAGGAGACCAGGTAACCCACACACCATGGGCATGAAAAACACAGAACCAATAAACCAAATTCTAACACTAAACCAGAACCCTAACAGTAACCCTAAAACAAGGAGAACCAGTAACCCTTAAACAAGAATAACCAGTAACCCTAAAAGTAAACCTAACATTTGGTTAGGGTGTATAGAGTAGTTTTAAAGGGTGGTATAGAGAGGTTGGTTTGGAGGGGGTTAAAAGGGGGTTTAGACAGTTGTATGTGTATAGAAGGAAGTATAGAGAGGGCGTAGGGGGCCCTAAATAAATGTACATCCAAAGTTATCCCACATTTCATACATTTCAGGAAATCTTTGTATTTTTCCGTTATTTCAGATGGATCCAAATCGGCAAATTCCGAATCTGAAACGTTCGAGAAACAAAACAAACAATATTAACACACACTATTAAAATGTGAAAGCATATTCAAGTACTAAGTAATACTATTCGACACAATCATTTTGCTGTCCTTTGTTGTATATAATCAGTTTTATTGGCAGCGAGGGAAAAGAAATAAACGCATAACTGGACAGACAAATAAACTGATGTTACCCATTATTTTTTAATCATCTATATCACAAAACAATTATATTTTTTGTTATTTTTGCTTTAAGTTATTTTTGTTACCTTTTATGATTTTTTTTTTCAGTTTTCCAATTCGGACACCTTGATTTTTAGAAAAAAAAATACATACCAAAACTGAATGGATGAATAAACTGATGCTACTGATTATTTTTTCATCATTTAGTCACAAAAAATATATATTTTTTGTTATTTTTGCTTTATCAAGTTATTTATTTTACCGCTATTAAATTTTTTTCAGTTCTTCAATGTGGAAACTTCATTATTAGAAAAAAAAATACGAACCATAACTGAATAGACTAAGGTTACTGATTATTTGTTCATCATTTAGTCACAAAAATATATATATTTTGTATTTTTGATTTATTAAGTTATTTCTTTTACCTTTATTAAATCGTTTTCAGTTTTTCAATGCGGACACCTTGATTTTTAGAAAAAAAAAAAATACATACCAAAACTGAATGGATGAATAAACTGATGCTACTGATTATTTTTTCGTCATTTAGTCACAAAAAATATATATTTTTTGTTATTTTTGCTTTATCAAGTTATTTATTTTACCGTTATTAAATTTTTTTCAGTTCTTCTTTTTGGAAACCTTCATTATTAGAAAAAAAAATACAAACCAAAACTGAATAGACTAATGTTACCGATTATTTTTTCATTGTGACTAAATAATGAAAAAATAATCGGTAAAATCAGTTTATTCGTCCGTTCATTTTTTTTCCCATTTTTCTTAAAATCAAGGTGTCCACATTGAAAAACTGAAAACGATTTAATAATGGTAACACAAATAATTTAATACAGCAATAATAACAACTAAAAAAATAACTGTGACTAAATAGTTGTTTTTTTTTTAGTTTTTATTATTACTTAAAGTTATTTTTGTTACCGTTCATTAAATATGTTTCAGTTCTTCAATGTGGAAACCTCGATTATCATAAAAATAAAGAAAATACACAAACAGAACAAAAAAAATCACATTCCTTTTTTTTTTCAAAAAGTGTTAACATTCCAGTACGGCGAAATAATAGACTGTCGTCAATAAACCTGTATTGATTGACTTTTGTGGTTTTTTTCAGCAACCTTACAGAGCTAAAAAATAATTAGCAAATATGTGTTAATTGTATATGTTGCAAAGGCATTTAAAAAATGAGCGCGATCGCCTCCTCCATTCACTGCATAGGTTAGCACAAGCTATGGCTTTTAATCGACTTAACCGTTTGAAACGCGGCGCTCCCGCATTAAAACGCTGGAGATATGTGGATGGCCGTGACCGGTAACGTGATGTACTTTCCGGCATTGTGTCTTTCAGCGAGCTTTGCAAAACACGAGATGCAATCATTTAATTGGGTTGGCATTGTTCACTTTACCGCCGTACGCCGCTAACTTAAGACATCTGTGTTACTCATGACACAGAACTCAATAATTGTGCGTGAAAAATAGAATATTTCATTACAATTGTCGAGATTAGGCTTTTTCTAAGTATTTTTCATAGTAATAAAAGAAATGACGGCGTATTCTCACGTGAAAAAAAGGCTTAGCATCTCAAAGAGGAACCGATAAGGTGTTTTTCACTACATGTGGAGTTATGGCGCCCGACGACAATAATATCTTGTATCTTAACACAATGTGTTGCATAGCGGTGCGTTAAAGTCGCTGCCTGAATCTCGCTCCTCTGTGTGCGGCATACTATGAAAGGATATGTTTGTAAAAATAATTTTTGAGGTGGTTTTGCCCTTCATCTTAAAATGCACTCATCATGCTCATTGTTGGGCACCTCCATTGCCGGTCTCCTATTGGCCGGCCCTTCTGACCTCACATGACAGGTCACCATCGACAGCTCTGATTGGACCTCACATGGCTGTGCAAAAGCTGTTACAAAAGTGGCAGGTAGAAGAAAGATGCACTTGGCACTCTGGAGAAGAATGTTGGTAGTCTTTATTGAAGACACATCTCACACAATATTTCGAGCCTTTTTCGATACAGGGCCGAAACGTGTGAGATGACTCCTCAGTAAAGACTACCAACATTCTTTCCCATAGTGCCCAGTTCATTATTTTCTACTTTGTACCACGTGAGACTGTGCCACCCAGTTCCGTGTGGCAACGGGGTTGAAGAAGTGTCCAGTGGAAGCGTGTGCCCTACTTGTTCTGGTTTGAGTGTTACAAAAATGGCTGCGCCCTGTAGGCGAGTGCATATTAGGCCGGGTGCACACGGGACGTCTTCTGTAACGCACAGTACGTGCGTTAAAGAAAACCAGCGTCGCACTCAACGCCCGCCACCCCCCTTTGCGCGATCTTCCATTGGAGGATAGCGGGGCCCGCCGACGCAAAACCTAGCGCATCATCACTGTCGATGCGCTAGGATTCACGTCGCCAGGACTCCGCTATCCTCCTATGGAAGATCGCGCAAGGGGGGGTGGCGGGCGTCGAGTGCGACGCTGGTTTTCTTTAACGCACGTAATGTGCGTTACAGAAGACGTCCCGTGTGCACCCGGCCTTAATGCTATACCACAAGGTTAGGAGAAATCATGTTCAACCAATCGAATGGAAGGCTAAATATTTTTTCCTTGGACTCAACTGATGTGTAAATAGCAAAAACAATGTGATAAAGGAGGATAAATTATACTCAGCTTGGTTAAGGTACTGTAGTAGACTCCCAGGAGATGGTCCACTGCTCCAAATACAAATATCAGATACACACGGAGACTTCAGCACCTAGAAGTTGTACAGATGTGGATGGGAACTGACTCAATGTGGAACATTGTTTTTCCTTTCCACAGTCAGGAATGATGACACAATCCAATTAAAACAGGATTTTGTTATTGTAAATACTATATAATATAATAATAAAATAATGGTAAAAGCCTGACGCGTTTCGTCTATTGCTAGACTTTTTCAAGGGCAATGGTAATACGTGATCAGTCAAGGCCGGTCAATAGGGTAGCCGGATCTACTCGAAAAGGAAAAAACCACGGAGCCGTGCAGAATCTCAGGAAAATACATAGATACCAGGATATCAATACAGTCTTGGGAAATCCATAAACATAGACAAGAGGAAAGCCAGGGGTCAGAAAGCCAGAGAGGGTACGATAGCCAGATGGCAGGTTTCTAAAACCAGAAGGGTAATCACACAAGCCAAATATCGGTACACAGGAATCAGCATGAAACAATGAACAGAAACCAAAACATCAGCAAGGGAAAACCATAAACTATATAACACAGGAATAACCAGAAATAAACTAGAAACACGGTGACCGGAGTAACAGACAGACAGGGAAAACAGGACCAAAAGTATAATAAACAAAATATACAAACAGAACAGGAACAAGCAGAAGGCAGCTCTCTGAAGTCAAAACACTGAATAAAACAGGAAGAGTGAAAATCATGGAGCTATGTACTATGGGTGCACTGCTCTGAAATAGGGAGTGGAACAAGACATGGCAGACAGGTGAGCTGAGAGAGCAGAACAATTAAACCCTGGCTTGCAACTAGGGCTGAAACAACTAATCGATTAATCGACAAATAATCGATGATTAAATTAGTTGTCAACTATTCCCATTATTGATTAATCTGTCTTGATTAATCGTCCTGTGTGCAGCACACACTGTTTAGAGTCAGACTGAGTTAAACGTAAATAACCTCAGCTTCTGGGCTGATTGGAGAAGACGCGCCGGTGCTTTACTAGGTATGACTTAGTTCTAGGGTTATGTCAGACACAACCAGTTTGTTTTTATTCCGTTTACAACAGAAGCAGAACTATAACACAAACAATAGGATACTGCCACTGGGTGAAGGAGCTGTATGCCTGTGTTTTATCCTCACTTGAAACTGGAGTCCTGTGCCACCACCCCACCCTCTTTAGTTGGGAACTGCCATTCTCTCCCTTTGGTCTGGTCCCTTTCCCCAAACTCACTCCCACACTCAGATCCGGTCTTTTGCCCATACCCACTCCCTCTCACACTCAGGTCAAGTGTCTCCCTTCCACCTCCAGTTCACAAATTTATTTAAAAAGGGACATGCTACGCACCCTGACCACTTTAACTTATTAACCCCGATTTCATGCTGACATCATCATCTCTATCCAAGTGCTTGTAGCCGCGTTCATTTGAGAAAGCAAGCATGGGCTTAAGCTGCGCATGCAGCATCAACCCATCCCTCTGACCAAGCACTCGCATACCTTGTGTGTGAAAAGTACACGAGATACGTAATTTGCGTATGTACGTACGACAGTTACGTACACTACGCAAATTGCTTAGAAAAAAAATTGTTTACTTAAAACTAATTTTATGTAAAAAAAAAAAAAAATAACCACAACCCCTCCCCCTTTTTTCATAAGCAATTTGCGTAGTGTGCGTAACTGTTTTTATTTTTTTACATAAAATTCCTTTTAGGTAAACAATTTTTTTTCTATTTATTTTCAGGGAGAGTGGTAGAGGGATTTCTAGGTCATTATTCTTGGCTGCAGGTAGCAATAAAACAATTACTGGTTACTTGACTTATCAATATTTGATACAGTCCTAACCTCAACATCTGAGGGTTGGGATTTAGGGGTTATTATTTCAGAGGATCTAATGGTAAGTAGTCAATGTAATATAGCAGCAGGAAATGCTGGCAGAATGCTTGGAAATGCTGGCAGAATGCTTGGTTGTGTAGGGAGAGGTATTAGCAGTAGGAAAAGGGAAGTCCTCATGCCACTGTACAGAGCACTGGTGAGACCTCAGCAGATCGCGGGGCAGGAGCTGAGTCTGGCAGTCTGCACCTTAGCGGTCGCTGAACTCGCGGTTGCTGGGGGCAGTCCTGGGGGCAGGACTCCATGGAGGATCGTGCTGCCGGGTCACATGACCGGCCAGATCACACCTCTCGCGAGATCCTGCTGGTCGGCAGAGTGATAGCAGAGGAAGACAGGGTATATTCTTTGCCCAATCTCCTTCTGCTCCTGGCGGCCAGATCGGGCCACCATTCTCACCGCGGGATGAGAGGTGAATATGTGATTTTTGGGGGGGTTTTGAGCTGCAAGTAATGGATTCTGTAGCAGTGCAATCCGTTACCCGCACCTCTGAGCTGGGGGTAACTTTTTCGTTAGGACCAAGTGATCCCAACGCTAGTTAATCTGTGCTTTCACTTTGCGCTCCCCATGTTAGGTATAGGGAGCGCAAAGTACAGTAAACTCGTGCAAGGAATCGCTAATTAACGAGCGTTAACGGGTTTTTTAACCCGTTAGAGATTCAAATGCGATCTGGCCGCAGCACTATAACGCTGACGCTAGTGTTAGCTTGAAGGAGGTGATAGAGTCTTTAGTTTTTCCATCCTATGTCCATCTATCTGTATCTCGTTCCCTTTGGTTATTGTAAAGCGCTACGGAATCTGTTGGCGCTATATAAATGATGACAATAATAAATACAGCAGAAATCACATGCAAGGCACTTTTGAAAAGATAATAAGGATCGCATAATAGAATTCCCAGAAAATAGGAAAAATCCAGTAAATGAAACGTAACTAGCCAAATGGCAAGTTAACCCCTTCACTGCCATGATGGTGAGTACATAATCAGCAGTAGCAGACACAGGTGGTGTTAACAACATCTGGAGCTGTGCTGTGTGATTGCAAATTACATTTGTTTGCTGCAAATTAATTTAGTTAGGTTTTGGGCTCCAGAAGGTGCACCCAAAGTTTTAAAGGATATTTATATAAAAACACCTGCTGGAAACAGGTCCTATATAGAAAAACCTGAGCTGTAAGTAACATACACTCAAACTTGAAAGAAAATGGGGGTTACCCGCGTTAAATTATTAGGAATAGTCACCGAGGTGGCCGTATCAATTTGAGTTAATTAAAACATAACCTTTATTGGTTTTATTTATTAAAAACGAAAAATGAAATTTATTAAAACAATAAACGGAAACAATTAAATCTGATAAGTATGATAACTGGCTGTCCCACCGGAGGTCAAATTATTGTCCAGTTAAATCAGAATATATTAAATTGACGTGATACTTTGCTTAACCCCTTAAGGACGGGAGTAATTTTACAACTTCGGCGCTCTTTCGGAAGTGAAGTTTGCTGAAGTTTTTGCTCATCATGTTTAAACGCGGTTTTAAGTCACATATTATTATACCACCCAGACAAATTATATATCGTTCTTTCCGGCAGACTCGGCAGATTAATAATATATCATAATTATATATAAAAGTCATGTCCTGCCAGAATGCTATAACAAAATATGTAAAACAAATTGAATTTTCAATAAAATTTCAATCATCCACAGTGTGTAAAGTGTTTTTTTCACATTTTATTATCCGATCCTTTGCAGTTATATTCTATGGGGTAGACTTGGGAACCTTTTTTTTTGGGTGGGGGGGAAATTACATGATTTTAGCTAAACCCCCCCAAAAAAAATCATTGGTGAAGCATCATTGTTCACATTATAATTGAAATGTGAACAATAATGCAGCATAAAAAAAAAAAAAAGCACCTTTTTATTTTTTTAATTAATTAATTAATTGTTTTTTTATTTTTATTTTTATACACTTTTATTTAACTTTTTTCATTGTCATGTTTGATATCGTCATGTTTGATATCGTTTGATATCGTTGATATCGTTTGATATCATTGTCATGTTCGATATCGCCCTAATGCAGGGCGTAAATGTACGCCCTGCGGCGTTAAGGGGTTAATTAGCATGATTAAATAACTTTCCTTAAAGACTGACCCTTTAAAGCATTAAAGCTAAATAGTATACAGACTAGGGGTAAATGGAATATGTAAATTGACACGAATTGTCTTAAAGAGATATTACCAGTGGTTGGTGTGAGTAAATCACTGCTACAGTAATGCTGACAATCAATTTAATGAACGTTATGATATACGTTGACAAAATGTATCATCGTAGTGGATGGAAAAAATAATCGCTGTTTGTCCCAGATGAGCGAAAATGGATTGCACGTAGCAAGGTGATACAGCGTGCGGTTCAGTTTGCCTTATTTACCAAACCATTAAATTAATGTTTGCATTTAAAGTTGTGGTTAGCCAAGACTTATACCGTAGCCATGTTCATATAGCATATAATTTGGTTGCCCTTCAAGTGCCAGCTATTTCATATCCAGCAGGGCACAATATTGGTTGAATCAAGACGGTCTCTCGGATACTAGGCTTGTGCACCTTTTTTTTTTCTGTTCGATTTGGTTCGATTTGTTCAGATGTTTAAAATTTTCGATTCGGCTCGTTTCGACCGATTTCTGTTTCGATTCGGTTCGGTTCGGCTCGTTTTTCGTGTACATTTTTTTTTTTCGGAATATCGACCATTTTTCGTGTTTTCGGGTCACTTTGCTCGTTTTTTGTATCGACTTTTCGGAAATTTCGGAAATTTTCGTTTTTTCGGAACGTCTGTTCTCCTCGTTTCAAAGTGTCTACGATAATTCTGACGATTCTATCGTGTTTTTTTTTTATTAAATAAAGATCCTTTTTTTCTTATGAATAATTGAATATACATTTCACAACTTTATTTAATCATATTAAAATGGTATGAAAGCCAAGGAACAAAAAAAATGAACAAAACGATTTAAAAAACGCTAAACTGACCCGAATGCCACAAGAAACAAGTGATACGCATTTACAAATACAAAATTTACAGAATCAGCGATATAACCGATAATAGTTAAATATACGATTTCCAGAATTACCCAAATGGAACCGAAATCACGAATGGAACCGAATTCATGAATAGAGCAAAAATTAATTTTGATTTGACACATTTCAAGTCCATTCGAAAAATCCGAAATTTTTCGTTTCGGCTCGGAAAACTTTTCCGATCTATCGGTTTTCGAGTCCGATCCGATTCGGAAATTCGGCCGAATCCGAAGACACGAATCGGGAAATTTCGTGAAAATTCCGAAATTCCGAAACCCGAAACGCACATCCCTATCGGATACATATTGTTAGATACAAACGAGAGGTGAACAGATAGCTGCACTTGGCACAATGGTAGAGTGTGCAATTCTATATTGCTATAGTGTTGTAATATTTAGTTTTAAGATATTCAGTAATCGGTCTTAAAGTAAGATTATTGGCAGAAGGCGATTTATTTTTGCATTTTCGATTGTAATTGACCAAAGTTCTTACAAAGACCGTGCTTGTTTAGCATATAATAGGATTGTCACACAAATACCGACCATTTCTGGCTAAATAATGCTCTATACTTGCCGTCATGAATTAGCTCTGTTCAACAGGCTTATCACCAATTTGGAGAGTTTAAATTGCCCGAAGATATTCGAGAGGCTATTGTACCGTTAAAGCATTGGTTTAGAGTGTTTTTTTACAAGGAGCCTACCAATAACAAAGAATTGCTTGCCCTTATGCAGTTACTTAAGAGGAGCTTAATTGTTGGTAATTAGTGATGCATAAACAGTCCCGAACATGGGTTTTAAATCAAATGCCTTATCGATAGTACATTCATTCGAAAGGTAATGTTACTAGTATGTTCATTAGAGAAGCATATGAGTTGCAATGTTTTTTTATAGCAATTAGGGATGTGCGTTTCGGGTTTCGGAATTTCGGAATTTTCACGAAATTTCCCGATTCGTGTTTTCGGATGCGGCCGAATTTCCGAAAATTTTTAGATCTGAAAATGGCAGATCCGATAAGTTTTCCGAGCCGAAACGAAATATTTTCTGAATTTTCGAATGGACTTGAAATGTGTCAAATCGAAATTTATTGCTTTGAAACGAGGAGAACAGACGTTCCGAAAAAACGAAAAAATTTCCGAAATTACGAAAAGTCGATAGAAAAAACGAGCAAAGTGACACGAAAATACGAAAAATGGTCGATATTCCGAAAACATGTACAATTCCGAAAAACGAAAATTTCCGAAATCACGAAAAGTCGATACAAAAAACGAGCTGAGTGACACGAAAATACGAAAAATGGTCGATATTCGGAAAAAAAATGTACACGAAAAACGAGTCGCGCCGAACCGAATCGAAACAGAAATCGGTCGAAACGAGCCGAATCGAAAAATTTAAAAATCCGAAAAATCGAACCGAATCGAACCGAAAAAAAAAATCGGTGCACAAGCCTAATAGCAATCTTAGTCTAGTTTTAAACAACAATTTTTCAACCTAAGCTGTAGCGTGTTTAAAGTCTTACGGTTTGCCAGACTTGGCCAATTACCTCTTAATCCACCCAAAGTTTTAGTTCTGTGTGTATGATGCCCAATGTGCTAACACTGGTTAAAATCGGATGGGTAACGCCCTGACATATCTGGCACTTCCCAGCCGACACGGAACCAGGAGCTGCAGTTCTAACTGCAGTAACTCCATTTGGCCAGTAGATGGTGACAACTGCCTTCTACGTAGGTTATTACAGTAATGAATACAATGGGAATATTCCCAAATATTTCTTGCTGTGTAATTAATTAAATTTTGTTTTATTTATTTTTTAAATGGTTTCTGGCAGTGGAAGTTTTGGAAAATCACTTGGTAGTGAAGGGGTCCTTGGGGTGCATTCAAGCTTTGCATGGAGGTGTGCATTTTTAACTTAGCCAAGCCTACTTTAAGTTCTAGCCACCTCTGTGTACACATCCAAATCACAGATAAAGGGGGAGGCCATTTAACCCTTTCAGTTTGTGAATAACCCCACAAGTCATAATCAAGGCACGACTAACATAAGCCACTCCATGTCTTTTTGACCGAGGGCATTTATTACTGTTGCAAATAGCCGAGAAATATGGATTTTTATCCCAATAACCAAACTTTCTGTCTGATTTAAGAAGTTCTGCTTACTCCAACCCGTCAGACCAAAACGCATCGATCTTTGAATTTTTTTTTTTGTTTAGTATAAAAATGCTGATGAAAATCATATCTTGGGTGGCCAGCAGTAATCGCAATCAGAGAAAAGTCCCCTAAAGTGTCTATTACGATCTTACGCTGGCAGCCGTTTGCAGGCACGGCGTAGTCTAATTGCTAACTGCAGGCTTAGAAATAAACACGTAGTCTGAGTCGGGAAATATAGCGGTAAGCGATGAATGCTAAGTTGTGCAAAGCTAATTTATCATGTCTGTCCTTTAGCTGGAATCCATCTTTGATTTAATTTTTATTTGGGTGACAAATCTTACCAAATTCCATACATTAAATAATAATAATAATAATAATGTGATTATTAAATATATTCTACTTTCTAATGGATGAATATAATTCACATGTATTTCCTATTTATAGTGAACTACTTTTCTATTGGTGCAAACATTTTAACCCCTTCAGTACCCTGGTATCTTCAGAAGCTCCTGCGGGATCCCATCGTCACGTAAACTTGATCAGGTCATATTTTGGAGCAACGCAAATCAATTTTGTTTACTGAAAACAAAATCATTAACCAATGGGGTCCTGAACGTGTCCACAAATTTTCGGCACCTCGTACTCATCAGCCGAGGTGCTGAAGCTGTTTGAGTGGTTCGGAGATCAGCTTTTCTTTCACAGATATTCAGAGCTCCAGCTGAATTATTAAATATGTAGTAGCGCTTTACGGCCACAAGGAGGAGCCCTCTATCTGTCAAATAAGCTTACTGGCGCTAAAATATATGTATGAATGGTACAGTCGTAGGGGTCTCTACAGGGGGGCCAGAGGGAGAAATTGCCCCCCCCCAGGTTATTCTTTGCACTCCCAAACACCCCATCAGGGATCAGCATCCAGCATTCCCCACTTATTCGGACCACTGTATCTCCATCTCTGTGCATCGTACATGGTCGATCGAGGTGTCATTGGAAAGGGCAGAGTCTGGCCTGATGACCATATTCAGTGTAAAATTAAAATAAAAAAGTAATATTTTCTTTTAATAGGATTGAAATGGCTAAGCAGAGAAGGGGATAACGGTCAGACTACATAGTACATTGTTTAGAAACATAGAAAATGTCGGCAGATAAGAACCTTTCGGCCCATCTAGTCTGCCCAATTACATGGATACTTTACCTGGATTTATCTTTTGTTTAGGATAAAAATTCTGTTTTTGCCTTGGTTTATATTAACCCCTTAAGGACGCAGGGGTGGCACCCTTAAGGGGTCGATTTCACCAGCGAAGCGTACAGGTATGCCTCGCCGACAGGTGCTGTCGCGCGGCACTGATTCGGAGCCCTCCCCGCAGCCTGCGCACAGTGCACGTCATTGGCTGCAGGGGACGGCTTGATTTCAGGCCGTCCCTGTGCAGCCAATGACGCGCGCCACGAGTCAGCGCACGCAGGCTGCGGGGAGGGGTCGAGGCGGCCCCATTGAAGACAGCGGTGCGTACCTGTACGCCCTGCGTCTTCAAAGCCCGCCCGCCGCCAGGACGTCATGGAACGTCCTGCGGCGTTAAAGGGTTAAAGGTTAATGGGTAGGCTTCATCCCTCAATGTATTCATTTTATTTTTTCCTTGATTAATGGCATTTTAGGGGTTAATGGGTAGGCTACATGCCTCACAGTGTATTCATTTCGTGTTTTTTTTTTATTAATGGCATTTTAGGGGCTTTGTAGCAGAGATAAGGTTTATGCAACTGGTCAAAGCCACTCCTAGGACAGCACTGTTTCGGGTTTGTTGGACCTTCATCAGCAGGAGCTAAGCATGATGACCAGTTGCAATGGATGCTTGGGAGTGGACCCATAGGGCAATCAGTATCTACCTGCTACAAAGTCAGAGTGTGGCATAGCATTGATTTTAGGGTTCTGTGTAATAACAGACCCAGGATGCATAAAAGTGAGATAGAGGTCATTTGCATATCCTACCCAGAATTCCTTGCTGCATATGGGGAATGTGGCACAGGAGCTCTGGGATGCAATTCATTGAATTGCTGTGAGGTGCAAGTGGCTTCTGCAATAATAAACACACTTATTATAGTGTGGAGGCTTTTTATCTCACTTTTTGTCCTCCACCACAACCCTTGTATATATATATATGCAGATATATATATATATATTTATATTCAATATAGGCATTCGGGAGGCATTCGGGGTCTTTTAAAACTCCAAAGTTTATTTGTTCCATTGAAAAAATGACGGTTCTGCCCCTTAAGGCCATAAGAAGCTGAAATGTTGTTTTTTTAATGGGATAAATAAACTTTGGAGTTTTAAGAGACCCCCGAGTGCTTCCTTCTACCTATTTTGATTGTCTATGTCCTACCGAGAGACTGCACCGGGACAGAATTGAGCACTGATACATCTCAGCGCCATTTACAAGGATACGAGTGTCCATTCCACTATTGTTTGTTTATATTTATTTATTTATGGCAGTAGTCACCTTGAACTGGGTGTACCTGACCCATGATTAGGAGGTGAGGGGCTGCGGATTCCTGTGGGATTGACTCCTCATATTGTTTCCCAGCACTATCCTGTGTCTCCGACTCCCGTCACACTGTACCGACAAGGGTACACGTGTCTGTCTGTATGTGTTAATATTGTTATAAACATAGACAATAGAGATATTAACAATTCCCCACACGTCAGGCGTTCCCTTAGACACTCATCTGTGTGTGTCACTAAAGCCCTTTTCAAACCTGCCCCCGTAACAGAATTTGTTTTCCCAGCTGTGACAGGTTTGAGTGGTCTTTGTTTGCAGACAGCATTGTGTGTTTGTGCTGTCTGTTATCCGTCATCTATCGTATTCAGAGTCTGATGCTCAAGCTATGATTAAACTTTATTGTTTTTCCTGATTATACAATGTATTGGTTTATGGCTGGGGCTCTGGCTCACGAGAGGAAGAGGCAGCAGGGTGTCATCTTCCACTGGGCTCCAGGTCTCTCCTTGCACTGTATGTAATTGCTTCACATGTTTCATTACAGTCTGTCTGTCTTTTTTACCCCAGTAAACGAGTCTTGCCTCATGTCTAGGGAATGCTACAACCACTCTTTTTATCTTACCTGTCCTTAAGCGTCAGCCAATAGCTGGAGCAGACATGATAGATTGCAGGTGGAATAATGGATGTCCTCCAAAGGCATTAGTGACACTTTTAGGAT
>RXON01002111.1:0-19550 GCA_009667805.1 Leptobrachium leishanense | reverse complement strand
ATATATTTATCCCTATGCTACATGGATCAACAAAAGATGAGCTAATTTAATGATAAGTAATAAAAACTTATTTAGTGAATCCTAACCTAATCTCGAGAATTAAACTTCTAATCTTTTGCTTTTTATTTTGTAGTTATATAATTCCTTGCTTATTAATTTTAATCACAGTAATTTCCAAATTCAATATATATATTGGTATCAATCTTACAACATTTCTTTTAGGAATAAATCCTTATATCCACTTCTTCATATTTTCTATCTGCAGAATAGAAAATACTTAGAATTTGGATTCTAACCCAAGTATCTGAGAAATCTCAGTCTACGTTGCAAGAATATCTACAAATATATATATTTACATTAATTCCTTTTTTTTTCATACATTACCTGTCCAATTTGGATGTTGATAAGTCTTGGAATTTTCTATGTGATGCTTTGTTTTGGAATATGTGAAGATTATCGATATCAGATAATCAATGCATGTGAGTTAGAGATTTGGTGAGAGTCAGAAATTTGGTGAGAATCTTGATTGCCTCATGTCTTGGGATCTGCCTGCATCGTGGTGTGAGTCTGAGTGTTGGAATCTTGGACTCTCAGAGGGTCATGTGTAATGCATTGCAGTGTGAGTCTGAATGCTGGAATCTCGGACTCTCAGAGTGTCATGTGTACTGGACGTCTGAATGCATTGCGGTGTGAGTCTCTGAATGCTGGAATCTCCGACTGACTTGCAAATAACATTGCCGCTTATTATAGCCAATTTGACGTCACTGGCAATATTATTAAATATTTACTATCCTCTAGAGGGCAGTATTGCACTTCTTAATTAATTCCACCATTTCTTTTTAATATTCTTATCTCGGGTCAAAAGTTCAGTCTACCTTCTCTTCTCCCAACTAGACATTAGACACTGTCAGGGTTATTCAGAGAGCGTGAAAAGCAGGAGAATGACTGGAGAATGGCTGGAGAATTAAAAATTCTAGGTCAAAATAGCCAAACCAGAAAAATTCTCCCTTTCATCTCACTTTCCAAATCGACTATTTTGACCTAGAATTTTTCATTCTCCAGACATTCTCCTGCTTTTCACGCTCTCTGAATAACCCTGTGTGTCTCTACCTATCATCTCTGATTTATATCCCTACTCCCTTTTAGTTACTCAGAGTCCTATCAGCTAAATTCTTTTCTGGTTAACTCAACAAAATCTATTCTTTAGTAAATTTTATTATTTACCAATTATATACTTTCTACAATATTTATTGGAGTATATATTTCCTACTGTAAATATAATAAAATATACCTTGATTATAAACATATATTTTGTGAATATAAATCTATATTACAGAATATTAACTCTTATTCCTATACCCAAAAGACAAAATATCTTTTGTTTTAAAAACTTAAAACAAACCAATAAATTTAATTATGACACGTCTTAGCACTTAACTCTAGCCTTATCACACACAAACATTCTAGGTTCCTTCATGTCTGGCACTTCTTAAAAAAAATATAAAAGACTTCACCCAGGAATGAACTCTGTAAAAAAAAATCTCGTTCATTTCTAAACTTAGAGATATTTTGGAGAAAAAAAACTGTCTTTAAAAACAAAATGGCTACAGGCATCCATTTTAAAATTCCTTTGTGTAATATACCCGACACCCCCCTCTCTCCCTCTCTCACCCCTTCCCCCTCTCTCTCCCACCTTTCCCCCTCTCTCTCCCCTTTTCCCCCCTCTCTCTCCCCTTTCCCCCTCTCTCTCACCCTTTTCCCCTATCTCCCCTCTTTCCTCCTCTCTCCCGCTCTCTCTCCCCCTTTCCCCCGCTCTCACCCCTATCTCCCCTCTCTCTCTCCCTTTCCTCCTCTCCCGCCTTCCCCTCTCTCCCCATTTCCCCTCCCTTCCCCCTCTCTCTCCCTTTCCCCCTCTCTCTCCCCTTTTCCCCCCTCTCTCTCCCTTTCCCCCTCTCTCTCACCCTTTTCCCCTATCTCCCCTCTTTCCTCCTCTCTCCCGCTCTCTCTCCCCCTTTCCCCCGCTCTCACCCCTATCTCCCCTCTCTCTCCCTTTCCTTCCTCTCCCGCTTTCCCCTCTCTCCCCATTTCCCCTCCCTTTCCCCCTCTCTCTCCCTTTCCCCCTCTCTCTCCCTTTCCCCCTCTGTCACACACATGTCCTCTTGCACGACTACCTGTCCACTTTATCTGATCCCCTCACACCTTACTTGGTCTGTTCTACCAGTCACTGTCCCGGCTTTGACTCACATTTTCAACCTCTCCCTCTCCTCTGGTGTCTTCCCTTCTGCTTTCAAACGTGCTCTGATCACCCCCATCCTAAAGAAGCCATCTCTTGACCCCACCTCTCTCTCAAACTACCATCCCATCTCTCTGCTCCCCTTTGCCTACAAAATCTTAGAACGTCTGGTCTATAACCAGCTCACCGGTTATCTCACTGCTAACTCTCTACTTGATCCACACCAGTTCGGCTTTCGCTCCCAGCGTCCACTGAAACTGCTCTGACCAAGTTGACTACCAATCTAGTTGCTGCCAAAAT
This sequence comes from Leptobrachium leishanense, assembly GCA_009667805.1. Lineage (NCBI taxonomy): Eukaryota > Metazoa > Chordata > Amphibia > Anura > Megophryidae > Leptobrachium > Leptobrachium leishanense. Next base: position 17,017 of record RXON01002111.1, on the reverse strand, counting down.
AAAGGTCACTTCTCCCTCCTTATTCTTTTCGATCTTTCTGCTGCATTTGACACTGTTGACCACCCTCTCCTGCTGCTCATGCTGCGTCAGCTTGGCCTCAGTGACTCTGCTCTCTCCTGGTTCTCTTCCTACCTCTCTCTTCGTTCCTTCAGTGTCTCCTTCCCTGGTGCCCCTTCCTCACACCCCCCAACTCCTCTCTCAGTTGGAGTACCTCAAGGCTCTGTTCTGGGTCCCCTACTCTTCTCAATCTATACCGCCTCTCTTGGCAGTCTCATCTCTTCCTATGTATTCCAATATCACCTCTATGCTGACAACGCCCAAAGCTACCTTTCATTTTTTGATCTCTCTCCTCCCATGCTGGACCGTGTTACAGTCTGTCTCTCAGCTGTCTCTGACTGGATGGCTTCCTGTTTCCTAAAGCTTAACCTCTCTAAAACTGAACTTCTCTTCTTCCCTCTCTCTTAAACCAACATTCCTGCACCCATTTCCCTTCAGATGAATGTGTGCCACTATTGTCTCTACCGCTCAGGCTCGTTGCTGGGGTCCTCCTAGACTCTGATCTCACCTTTACTCCTCACATTCAGTCACTCACCAAATCCTGCTACTTCCACCTAAAAAACATTGCACGCATCTGTCCCTGTCTTAATCAGGACTCTACTAAAATGCTCATTCAAACTCTTATTATCTCTCGCATTGACTACTGTAACCTCCTTCTCTCTGGCCTTAAGAGATCCCAGATTCTCCCTCTGCAGTCTGTTATGAATGCCTGTGCCAGGCTCATCCACCTCACCTCCCGAACCTCTCACACCTCACCTCCCGTACCTCTCACACCTCACCTTCTGTCAATCTCTACACTGGTTTCCTTTTAGAATCCAATTCATTATACTGGTCCTCACATACAAAACTCTCCATAAAACGCCTAGCTATCCATGACCATTTTATCTCCAAACCCTTCAACCTCCTAGCTCTTACTAAAACCTGGCTAACTCCCTCTGACACTGCTTCCATTGCTGCTCTCACTCATGGCGGACTACACTTCAGCCATAACCCCAGACTGGGCAAGAGACATGGTGGCGGGGTCGGAATTCTGCTATCTTCCACCTGCATCTCTCTCCTTCTCCTTTTGAAGCTTACTGCATCAGCCTGTTTTCTCCCCTGGCTCTCAGGGTGGCAGTTATCTACCAACTACCGGGACCAACCTCTAAATTCCTTTATCACTTTACTACCTGGCTTTCCCACTTTCTGTCTACTAACCTCCCATGCCTAATTCTTGGGGACTTCAACATTCCCATTGATGATCTGTACACAATCTTCCCTCCTCCTTACCCACCGTGAAGGTCACTCTATTGACCTTGTTATTTTCCAACCTCTGCTCAGTTTCTGAGTTCATCCGACACCCTTTCCCTATCTGGACTACTTAAAAACCCTGCTCCCCCACCCCGCACACACACATATGCAAAAATCTGCATGCTGTGGACCCCCATCAATTCTCCAATCTACTTGAACACCTCCCACACACCTCAACCTTCACCTGCCCTGATGCTGCCACTAACCACTATAACGCTACACTTATCTCTGCACTAGACACCCTTGCTCCTCCTCGACTCATTAAGGCCCCACGCCGTCAGCTTCAGCCCTGGCACACACCCCATACACTCTACATGCAAAGATGCTCCTGCACTGCAGAACTTGTTTGGAAGAAATCCTGCTCTGAAGCTGATTTCATTCATTTCAGGTTTATTCTGCGGTCATACACCTCTGCCCTTCACTTGGCCAAACAAGCCTTCTACTCATCTCTTATATCCACTCTGTCCTCCAAACCTAAACGACTCTGGTCCACCGTCAACTTCCTCCTCTAACCATCCGCACCTTCCCCCTCATCTGCCTTTAGCACTCAAGACCTGGCAGATTACTCCTTAAATAAAACTCTCAGTATCAGAAGCAACATCTCAACACAAACCAATAATTCACCACCTCCAATCCCAGAAGATCTGCTACTTCCTGCCCACGACAGAGGAGGAAGTCATTTCCTTACTGTCCTCCTCACATCTCACATGTGCCCGCTCGACCCCATTCCCTCACATCTGATACCTTCACTCTCCTCCTCCCTCACCCCTGCTCTCACACACATCTTCAACCTTTCTCTCTCCACCAGCTCCTTCCCATCCGCCTTCAAACATGCACAGGTTACCCCTATACTAAAAAGAAGCTCTCCATCGATCCCAACTCTCCATCCAACTACCGTCCTGTATCCCTGCTTACGTTTTCCTCTAAGCTCTTGGAAAAACTAGTCTTCAACCACCTCTCCCTCTTCCTGTCCTCTAATTCGACCCCCTGCAATCAGACTTCCGTCCCCTACACTCAACCAAAACTGCCCTCAAAGTCACCAACGACCTCCTAAGTGCTAAAAAACACAGCCACTATTCTAATCTCATCCTGCTTGACCTCTCGGGTGCTTTTGACACTGTAGATCACCCCTCCTTCTACAGATTCTCAGTTCTCTTGGTCTCTGTAACACTGCAATCTCTTGGATTCACTCTTCTCTGTCTAACAGGTCTGTCTCTGTATTGTTTGCTGGTAACTCCTCTTTGTTGCCTTTATCTGTTGGTGTACCTCAAGGCTCTGTCCTTGGTCCTCTACTCTTCTCTATCTACACCTCCTCCCTGGGCAAAATCATTAACAGCTTTGGCTTTAATTACCACCTCTATGCTGATGATACTCAGATCTACCTCTTTATCCCTGATCACTCGCCTCCTGTCCTTTCCAAAATAAGTGACTGTTTATCTGCCTCCTCCTGGATGGCCTCTCACCACCTAAAGATTAACATGTCCAAGACTGAGCTCCTACAATTCCTCCCTCTAATGCCTCCCCACCTCCTGACTTCTCTGTTATGGTCAATGGTATCAGTATCTCCCCATCAAACAGGTTCACTGTCTTGGAGTTACTCTTGACTCTGCTCTTTCCTTCATCCCCCAAATCCAGTCTCTTTCCTCCTCCTGCCGCTACCAACTACGTAATATTTCCAGAATTCGGCCATTTCCTACCACTGACACCTCAAAACAACTCATCCACACTCTTGTCATCTCCTGACTTGACTATTGTAATAATCTTTTAGCTGGCCTCCCTCTCTCCCACCTCTCCGCTCTTCAATCGATTCTGAATGCCTCTGCCAGGTTCATCCACCTCACCCACTGCTCTCTCTGCCGCTCCTCTCTGCTAGTCCCTTCAGTGGCTCCCCATCCACTGCAGAATTAAATTCAAAATCCTTACCCTGTCCTAAAAAGCTCTCACTAACTCAGCTCCCCACTTCCTGTCCTCACTAATCACTAAATACACCCCAGCCCGCTCCCTAAGGTCAATCAGTGACCTGCGCCTAGCTTCTCCCCGCATCACCTCTTCCCATGATAGACTGCAGGATTTCTCACGTGCAACCCCCATCCTCTGGAACGTTATCCTTTGTACTGTCAGACTTTCCCCTAGTTTCCCTTCCTTCAAACGCTCCCTTAAGACATTCCTATTTAGGGAAGCCGACCACCCGACTCACTGATACACCTCACTCCCACCTTGCAGCCCATCAATCCCACCTTGCAGCCCATCAATCTCACCTTGCAGTCCATCATTCTAAACTTGCAGTCCATCACTCCCACCTTGCAGTCCATCACTCCCACCTTGCAGTCCATCACTCCCACCTTGCAGTCCATCACTCCCACCTTGCAATCCATCACTCCCACCTCGCAGTCCGTCACTCCCACCTTGCAGTCCTTCACTCTCACCTTCATCACTCTCACCTTGCAGTTCATCACTCTCACCTTGCAGTCCATCACTCCCACCTTGCAGTCCATCGCTCCCACCTTGCAGTCCTCTCCTCCTGTTTCTACCCCACACCCTTCTAGATCGTGAGCTCCCCCGGGAATAGGGCCCTCATTTCCTCCTGTACTGGGTTATCAAATGTTGTTCAATGTATTGTACAGCACTGGGGAATATGCTGGCACTATATAAATAAAGATTAATAATAACCACTTCCCTGCCTACATCTCCTCCCTTATTACCAGGTATATCCCATACTGACCAATTTACTCGGCCAATGATCTGATACTATCAGCTTCACGTACCCGAACACCCAACTCCCGCCTTCAAGACTTCTTCCGAGCTGCCCCCTTTCTATGGAACTCCCTCCCACGCAACATCAGATTCTCCCCGTCTCTCCAGTGCTTCAAGAAGTCTCTGAAAACACAGGCTTCTCTAAAGAAATATCGGCTCACTCCATTATTACTCAACTGTACATTTGATAACTCCATCTTCCCATACAGCCCACATGTGCCCCTGCTACTTCACTTACCCTATTAACCCTCACCTAATGTGTCACCCCTCTCCTCTTAGATTGTAAGCTCTTGAGCAGGGTCAATACTGGAAGCAAACACTAGGCTGGCTTGTGGGTGGTTTGTGAGGGCTGGGGCGACTGGCAGAATGCATTAACAGCATAAAGACTGATCATCGAGAAGCTTCTGGCCATCTGGGGAGGACGAGGAACCTTTCCACGTGAATCTCACATCTGACTCCTTGCTGGTGCGAGTTGGATCCTTCTGCCCACACAGACTGGCATTGATCCGAGATGCACAGCAGCAGTGAGAAGCAGTGGCGTCACTAGGGTTGGTGTCACCCGGTGCGGAAACTCATGGTGTCACCCCCTCGACTCGAGCGACGAGCCGCCCCTCAGTTTAACACAAAATGATGTAAACTATTGTTACTCATATGCAGCACTCCCATATAACGCTAAATGTAAGACAATAGATATATTAATTCCTAGCAAAATTACACCATAATATTACCAGATCATATGACGAATACAAAGGAATTCGAATTTATTTAAAACATTTAGAAAATGTTTATTTTAAGGAATAAACTTAATGCCATAAAATAATATGGGGCTTATTTATTTTCATAAAATGCCAGTGTTTGATTTTGGCAATGTGGTAACTAACAACAGACTGTTTTTTGCCTGTGTTCTCTCAAGATTTCAAAATAATAATATAACCCCATATATTCTAAAATTTTAGAATTTGAGATGAGAAGAACACAGGCAAAAAACACTTTTTGATTTTACTTTTAATTGGATTTTACAATTGATTTGTCAGGCTCAGCTCAGCTGTTTCACACAGACTCACACTGTCTAGACGCTCTGTCTCTCCCGACTCGAGTCCTCAGAAGACAGCCAGAGCCCAGAGCTGCCCAGGCAGCAGGTGAGAGGGACTGGGACTGGGAGCAGCCGAGCAGGAGGCACCACGCACCGCACACACGGCTCAGCTCCCGCGCGCTTCTAAAGAAAATGCGCCACGGCACGAGGGAGCTGTTAGGGCGGTGGGCGGGCTGCCGCCGATGAGGCGTCAGCGCGCAGGCGCGGCTCTGAATTCTCTTGAACGGCGTCAGAGGGGGTGGGATCTGCGCGGCCATCTTTGATCCGTCACGTGCAGCGTGGCGACGGCGTGCGCTCGAGTGTCGCTGTGTGCAGATAGAGAGTAATGCGGCACAGCGCGGCAGCATGATGCTCCACCTCCACCCATCATGGATGGATGTGGAGGATCATGCTGCCGCGTTGCGCCGCATTACTCTATCTGCACTGCACAGACACTCGAGCTGCACGCCGTCGCCACGCTGCACGTGACGCATCAAAGATGGCCGCGGGCGCCGGGCGGCACTGGCAGCATGATCCTTCCTCCGGCTCCAGGCTCCAGATGACTGGCGGTGCCGGAATCAAAGATGGCCGTGGGCGGCGTGGCGGCATGATGAAGATCCACAGTCCACTCCAGACCAGGAAATGGAATCCTCCACTGTCCACATCCGATCCGGATCACCTCCTCCATGGGGGGGGTCCTCCATGGGGGGGGGGTAACCTGCACGGCGGACGAAAAAAAAATAAAAAATCCTCAAAAAAAAATCAAACAGCTTGTGACGGTGTCACCCCGCCAAGGGTGTCACCTGGTGCGGGCCGCCCCCCCCCCCCGCCCCCACCCAGCGACGCCACTGGTGAGAAGTGCACAGCACCAGCGACACCTCCCGGCTCTCCCAGGTCATGTATACAAAAGAATAAAGTACAAACCGCTTGAAGGTGTTGAAGAGAGCTACGCTTTGCTGGCACTCAAGGTAAAAGCTGCACCACAGCCCTTGTTCCGGGACATCTGCACTTTGGGTTTTTGAGAAGAGGATTTTGAATGCGGCGCCCAGGCCCTGCGTCTGCAGAAGTAAAAAACACATAACGGTCAAAAACGCAGAGAATCAGGTGATTTACTGAGTTTGTAATACACCGGACTGTGCGCGCACCTGAAGCTTCCCCCAAATACGACATTTAAACTACCCCCCCACAGTCCATTATTCTGGAAATGTTCCTGAAGTGAATCTGGAACTGCATCTGCAAGAAGAAGAAAACCATTAAAAAACTTTAAACACAGAAAAAAGTTTCCCATATCACTGTTACATGGACTAGCCTCCAAGTGGGGGCAATATGCCCTTTCTATATCACTGTTACATGGACGAGCCTCCACGTGGGGGCAATGTACCCTTTATATATCACTGTTACTGCCCCCATTGGGAGGGATCCCAAGTCTCCGTGCTGTTTCATCAAGAGTCTCCCTCAAGTGAATGTTAGTTCCCTGACGCCCGCAAACACTTAAGGAACTCCCAGATTCAGGAGAGGTGGGATCCGTCGTGGCTGGAGGGCAGGCTCTGTATAAGTCAATCATTCAAGATTGGTATAAAACCGAGCATTCGTCCTCGCTCCATGCAGCACGCCGGGAGGTGTCATTGTCATCGGCTCCAGCAGGCTCGCCCTTGTTACGGAGCTGACATCGGGCTCGGCCTCAGCGAGCCACAAGGAACTGACTCTGCTCCAATTTTAAAGACCATTTTTACTTTTCCCTCGGTTTTGCGTTTCAAATTGTATGCACAATTTTATCTTATTACTATGTGGTTTTATTGAAGGGTGGTGTATTTTACAATGTATCCTTATTGTATGAATGTAGTTTCAAATGAAGAAAACTGTATGTATGTGTTTTTCCCCAGTCGCCATTTTGCCCAGCCCAGCATGGGTCCAAAGGACAAAGGACCTCATGGCCCCAAGATGGAGGATACAGCAAGACAGTTGATTGGAGGCTTTTCCAAGACCTCATTGCGATGGAACCGTTCTCTTCCGCCTGTCCTGACTCTCCAGACACCTCTTGGTTGCGGTCAGCCCGGCTACTGGGAGCGCTGTCCTCAGCGCCTCGAGCAGCTTGACCCGCCTGCTTCTGTTCCTCTGCCCTGGAGCCGTTAGGAATTACCAGAAGGCCGCTCGGTGCCTTCTGATGTTGAGTATAGTTTAGCGTCGCTGAAATGAAACACTAGATGTGGCTGTATGCTTTAAAACAGGATTCTCTCTGTCTCCGTCTCTGAGAGTTCTGACCTTTAATGAACAAAAACGCCACCATTTATGCTGAAATCCAACAGTCATAATTTGCATAAATGACGCACCTCGTCCTACCAATATGCTAATTACATTATGTCAGTTAGATATTTACAATAATTAAACATGCAGCCAGATAAGGGGGAAAGCCCTGTTGCATAAATTACACAGCAGTTAAGCTTGTTTACTGGCTATACAGAAACACATTTACCTACAGGAATATAAGTATATTTAAAACTAAAGTTATGCCATTTTACACTAAACTAAAACCAAATGATGTAATATATATTTAAAAACACACAATATAAATTGAACATAAAGTCACTTGGGGTTTGAAGCATGGAGCGTTACATCAGCTCCATGACATATGTCCCCCCTTCCAGAACGGCAGGGCAAGCTTAGATCCCAAACGGATCGCTTGCCACTGACGAGACCTCTCACCTCGTCCCTTTTCTGTGCCATCTTCAAAGTTCCAGGTTGCGGGCACATAAGCAAAGTCAGCGGGGTCTGACGGTCGCTGGAGGGTATGCCTGGGTGTGGGTCCATAGTCCCTTGGTAAGAGGCAAGCCAACCCTCTTGTCCAGTGCTCCCAAGGACTCACCGCAGTAATGTCTGCCAGGCAACAGGCCACCACAGTCCACAGACACAAAACGTTTGCTAGTGGGCACACTGGAATTCCCAACATTTTTCTGTCTCCAGGGCACCTCTGCAGACCCAGGACCAAGACACAGTCAGCAGTCCCAGTCCCCAGTCTCTCCTTCGGGTGATGCCCCCCTCCAAAAACATTCAAAAGGGGCCCACCCCACAATCCCAAATGGATGCAATTCGTCCTGGGACCAGGAATTTGGTAGCCTCTCAGGATGGTCACTCACCGGTTCTCCTGGTCTCTTGTGCAGGTGAGAAGAGGTTCCCTCTCTGGTAGCACCTTGGGTCACAGGGGTGGAGTGCTGGGGGGGTCTCCATCTTCGTTGGGGACAAGGCACACTCTGATGCCAGCACAACATCCACCTCCAGCAACACTGGGTACAATTGCTCCTCTATGCAAAATATAACAGGGGCAATGACTTGACTCCCCGTTGTGCTGCTCTCCTCCGTGGTGGGCACATGGGTGCTGGCAGCTTGTGCCAGGGACAACTCATCTTGGAGCTGTTGGCACTGTGCTCGTGTCCCTTCGAGCTCAGCCTGCAGGTGGCTAACAGTGCCCTGGTGCTCCTGCTCCAATACACCTAGTTGGTGTGTCAGACGGCTCACCTCCATCTCGCTTGCCTTAGTTTGAGCGAGGCTCTCCTTCCGAGCCGCATCTGTTTCTAGTATCTGGTGTTGGCACAGCTGGAGTTGGTTCTGGAGCAGCTGTATTTCCTCCTCCTGCTCCCATGCCTGAATAGTATCCTGGGAGAGCTGTGTCCGCTCTAATTCCTGCTCGCAGAGCTCCAGACGAACCTGGCAAGTGGTCACCTCTGCGTGTAGAGCAGCTCCAGTTCGCCGCTCATCCTCCAGCTGTTCAATCATTACACGGGAGTCGTGCTCCAGCTTCTCTATTTGAGCGTGGGCACCACTGAGCTCCGTGTGTAGGTCGAGGTTACAGTCCTCACAGACCTGCAGCTGGGATGACAATTTTTGTATAGTGACTGACTGTTCTTGTACTTCCATGCAGCGACCATTTATCTCCACCGTGACAGCTCGCAGCTCATCCTGTAGCCAGTGCAATTGCAGGCCAGTCTCTTTCTCGCTCTGGGTTGCAAAGTCTAGTTGCCCTTTCAAGGTCTCTACCTCCCTTCGAAGCGGGTCACAACATTTGCATTCGCTCTCTAGCACCACCTCCATTTCTTTCACCCGTCCAAACCTCTGCTTCTTTTTAGCCTTACTTGAGGGTGGGTTGATGTCACGGTTGGTGCGGAGACATATTTTGTTTGGGTCTTGGCGTTGGCAGAAGCCGATGCTTCCAAAATCCCTGGTCTCTGCCAATCCAAGTCTGTAGGCACCCTCTGGGTGTGTGGTGTAGTTGCCAGCCAGTTCTCCTCCTGGCTACGAATGTCCCCTGGCTCAATCCAGCCTGGGACCTTGTATTTGTTGTATTCCCCCTGCAGAGGGTTAAAATCTTCCTGGTCCTGCACAGCTTCCCCTTTCTGCAATAAACAGACCTCATTCCAAACGCTCTGGAACAGGTCCATGCTAGGGTTTGGACCATATTGCTTGAGGCATCTTTTTACCTCCTTGAGCGTTTCCATCTCGCTCCTGGTTGCACCACACTTGTGCCTTTGACCTTTTCTTCAATATTCGTTCCTTCCATGGCTCTCCAGCAGGTCCTTCAGGGTGTCCTGCTTACAGGCTGTATAGTTTATCATCTTAGTGTTGGAGAGCCTCTATCCACACCGCTTGCCACCAATGTGACGGAACCGTTCTCTTCCGCCTGTCCTGACTCTCTTTTTTTCAGCTATACAGAAACACATTTACCTACAGAAATATAAGTATATTTAAAACTAAAGTTACGCCATTTTACACTTAACTAATTTAAATATGAAATAGATAACCTGAATCGGCGCAAATATTGCTCTCTGGGGTCCTGGGATCTTGCATATATGTGAAAGAAATAATGAACAATAATAGTGCAGCACAGAAAAAATAAAATATACTTTAGATGTATATAATAGATGTCCCACTCACAAGTAAAGAGCCGTAACACTGGCTCTGAGTGGGTCCAGACGTGTGGGTGATTTGTCTTCAGTTTCTCAGGTGACCCCCACCTTATTGCAGGTACTCTATCTAAAGTCATGCAGTAAAAAGACAAAAGGAAAAAACTCCTTGTGCAGGTCTGCAAAGATCACGGTATGATATATAAATAGTATCGTACTCACATACTAATTGAACATAAAGTCTCTTGGGGTTTGAAGCATGGAGCGTTACATCAGCTCCATGACACTCATCTGCCTAATCCCCTGGACACTGGGGGAGCCCGAAAGGGCAAGATGGAGGATACAGCAAGCCAGCTGATTGGAGGCTTTTCCAAGACCTCATCTGCCTAATCCCTGGACCATGGGGAAGCTGAAAGGGACCTGATAGGGACCAGGAGGCTGGGAAAGGAGCCAGTCAGGGCTGGTTGTGTGGACGGGGGAATTGGTAATCATTTTATAAATGAGCCTGTTCAAACCCTTAATAAATCAGTTCAACTGAGATTTCTGTTTTAAAGCTTTTAAAGTTTTAAAGCATACACGCGTCTGGTGATTTATTTCAGGGCTTAGTCACATTTCTGCAGGAGGCACTCAGCGGTCTCCTGCATCACCACTCACCCCAGGAACAGGATCCCCAAGGTGGCACAGCATCTCGACTCGCCCCGCCGATTCAGAGCCTCGAATCGGCGCTCCTCTACCCCAACAAGGAAGACCGAATCGATCCGGGTCTCCGCTTCAACGGAACCACTGCCGAATCGCGGCCAGCCCAGCAGCCATCCTCGTACCATCAAGAGGTCAGTAGATCAGGCTGCTCGAGACGCCGAGTGCCGTGACACTCGGTAGTCGGGCTGATCTCCAACGTGGGTGCCTCGCCTACTCCGCAGACGCCAAAGCAACGCCATCTCCCTACGCTGAGTGCCGTGCCACTCGGTAGTTGGGCCTGACGGCATCAAGGGGGTTAGATAGAGCAGGACCGCAGACGGACTTCCATTCCGTCACAGCCATCCAATAGCCAGTCTGCCAAATGAGCTCCACCTCATAGTCACCCTGTCCTGACATCATTGCAGAGGTGCCGTGCGATTCTCCTTACATTCTGAATGTAGAACCGTGTGGCGCCTCTGCAGTGACATCAGAACATGGCGACGATGAGGTGGAGCTCGTTCGGGGGAGCTGGCTATCTGATAGCTGCACCTGGGGCAGGTGTTACGATCCCCACTAGGAGGAGAATATGATCCCTGCACGCAGTACCCTTTCCTTTCCCTCCGATCCTTATAAGTGGTCGGTAGATATATATATATCCCTATGCTGAACAATGAGAGACAGCAAGCAGAAGACTTAGGAGCCAAGCCAGTAACAGAGAATATTGTAAGCCGTTGCCAGGGGTCAGTGCGCCACAGAATATCGTAAACCGTTACCAGGGATCAGTGCGCCAGAGAATATCGTAAGTCAAAGCCAGAAGTCAGTCAACCAGTAAACAATCAAAATTTTACAGGAGCAACTCAAAGGGGTGTTAAACCACGATCGGGCCATGTTGTGTTGCTTCGCCTGTGGTTTTAAACCCGGCGGGGCCACATCATGGCGCCTGGCTCCACCCCCGGCGTCTCACGTGACCGACCGGGTTTCCTTCTTCACTCGGCGCACGGGCAGCGAGCAGCGAAGACGAGGAGTCAAAGTGCGGAACTTAACAGTACCCCCTCTCTACGGGAGAGCTCCGCACGACCTCCAGGTGCCCGGGGATGATCCCTATGAAAAGCACGGACCAGACGAGGAGCATGGACGTCGCGGGCATGCAACAAGGATCTATCCTCGGGCCCATAACCCTTCCAATCAACCAAGTACTGAAGGGATCCCCTACACAGCCTAGAATCAAGGTCAGAATTGATTTCGTATTCCTCCTCACCCTCAATCTCCATAGGTAGAGGAGGAGCGACCGAGCGTGTGAAACGATTACATGTCAACGGTTTCAATAAACTTACGTGAAACACGTTATGGATGCAGAGAGAACGTGGTAAGGCCAATTCATAGGATACAGGATTAAAACGACGTAAGACCCTGTAAGGACCTATGAAGCGCGGGGCTAACTTCATAGTGGGTACCTGTAACTTCATATGGTGGGTGGACAACCAAACCTGGTCCCCAGCCTTATAAATCGGTGACATGCGTCTACCCTTGTCAGCTTTCTCTTTTTGTTTTCTGACATTTCTTTCAGATATATCCTTTACTTGTACCCAAATCTGCCTGAGGGCACATAAGTGATCCTCTAGTGCGGGCAGATTCGAGGTCGGGAAATGAGACGGAAGTGTCGGAGGGTGGAAGCCATAGACAGTAAAGAACGGGGAGTGACCAGTAGTATCATTATCACAATTGTTGCGGGCATACTCAGCCCAAGGCAAATAATCGGACCAGGAATGCTGCTGCTGAGTTACAAAACATCAGAGATACTGTTCTAGGCTCTGATTAGCTCTTTCTGATGCCCCATTTGTTTGAGGGTGATAGGCGGATGAAAAAGCCAATGTGACACCCATGTTTTTACAAAAACCCTTCCAAAACTGGGAGATAAATTGAGTACCTCTGTCAGAGACTGTTTCAAGAGGCATACCGTGAAGCCTCACAAATAAAGATGAGCCGAACACCTCCGTGTTTGGTTCGCATTCGAACTCGAACAATTTCAAAGCGAACACGAACCGAACTCAATGCAAGTCAATGGGACTCAAAAGTTTGATTTTTAGAGTGCCCTGCAAGAGGGCATATATGCAAGATATTTGCCATAAAAGGTGTATGGGGGTCCGGGTAGTGGCCTGGGGGACAGGAAACAAGGACAAAAAGGTAAAAAAAAATGTTTTTAAAGGAACAGTGAGTTTTCCATGAAAAAGGGTTAAAAATAAAAACAAAAAATTCCTTCAAATATCGTGCCTAGGAGGTCCCCATAACCTGCCTGTGAAGTGGCGGATTTGTAGGATGTATAGAAGCATTTAAAAACAAAAAAATTATGTTTCAAATGATGGTAAACCGTTTTCCTTTAATTTATTCATAAACAACTGCTTGGGTCGGCAGTCTGTATTAAAAGGAGATATTTTAGGACACAGAGAACAAGATTAGTGATTTTTTGGCTAAATTATGGTGAAACTTATGCAGGCTTTGGATGAAAGTAACAATAGGTGCTTTAAAATTGGGCCTTTAGCGTCGGCAACAGTGCCGTCACACCGTAACCCCTCTGTGGTATTGTGGAAGAGTGCAGGGTTGGACCCTGTGGTCCAAAAATTTAAAATGATATAAATCTGGTAATATAGGCGTCAGTGTCAGTGCACCCAAATATTGTGCCTTTGGTAGCAGCAAGTGCCTTCACACTGTAACCCCTCTGAGGTATTGCGGAAGAGTGCAGTGGTGGAGGTTTTGTGAATGCAGAAGAGATCCCCGATCTATTCCGTTACGTCAGCATCAGGGGATTGATAGCTACTAATCCAGGACTGATTCATTTTTATAAATGTCAGCCGGTCTACAAAGTCGGTGGACAGACAGTCTGTGACAAAACCTCCAGCAGCACTGAACGTTCATTCAGAAAGCACGCTGGATGAAGGGCAACCTAGTAGCTGCATAGCATATTGGCTAAGTTCTGGCCAGTGATCCAATCTCAACACCCAGTAAGCCAGTGGATCACCTGCTAGAAAGGTATCCAGGTCTACCCTTGCCCCTAGGTAATCCTGCACCATACGGTGAAGACGCTGGCAATGGGTGCCTACATTTGACATCCTTGTGCGTCGTGGACTAAAAAAATTGGAAAAGGCTTCAGTCAAGCGGCCCCTTTCACCGCTCTTCCTCTGATCAACCGCAGCCTCAGAAGCACCTGTGTCATCACTTGGTAACCTACCAGTGCCTGGAAAGGTGTTACACAAGTGTCGCTTTAGAGTGTCCTCAAGTTTTTTCATCCTGTCCTCTCTCTGTGCGGGCAAGATGAGCTCTGCAACTTTACCCTTGTATCGTGGATCAAGAAGGCTTGCCAACCAGTAATGATCCCTCTCCTTGATAGCACGAATCCTGGGGTCCTTTACCAGGCTTTGAAGGATAAGGGAGCCCATGCAGCGTAGGTTGGAGGTGGCATTAGCTTCCGAGTCTTCCTGGTCAATGAGGATGACCCCATCATGCACTTCCTCCTCCCAGCCACGTACTAGTCCTTGGGTTTCTGGGCGCACAAAACCCTCCCTTGAGGAATCCCCACCTTCAATGCCCCCACTACTTAAATATTCCTCCTCATCCTCCTCCTGTCTGATCTGAGGAGGACCCGCAGGAATGCTGTCTGCGGAAAGACTGGGGCCTTGAAAGCTAGGGAAGGCCTCCTCTTCCTCCCGCTGCTCTTCCTTTAGAGCTACATTTATAATTCCCAGCAGAGTGTGCTCCAGCAGGAACACTGAAGGAATTGTGTCACTGATGCATGCACTGTCCCTGCTCACCATCCTCGTTGCCTCCTCAAATGGTGACAGTACAGTGCATGCATCCTTGATCATCAGCCACTGCGGGGGAAAAAAAACAACAAGTTGACCTGAACCTGTCCTTGTGCCATACTCACACAGGTACTGGTTGATGGCCCTCTGCTGCTTGTGCAGACGCTGCAGTATTGCTAATGTCAAGTTCCACCTGGTGGGCATGTCACAGATCAGACGGTTTGTGGGAAGGTGGAATTCTCTTTGAATTTCTGCCAGGCGAACACTTGCTGGGAATGACCATCTGAAGTGACTGCAGACTTTTCTGGCCTGGCTGAGAAGCTCTGCCAGCCCTGGGTACCTGGTTAGGAAACGCTGTACCACCAGATTTAGGACGTGTGCTAGGCATGGTATATGCATCAACTTACCCTGGCGTAGGGCGGAAAGAAGGTTGCTGCCATTATCACAGACGACCATTCCCAGCTCAAGCTGGCGTGGTGTTAACCATCTCTGCCCCTGCCCCTGCAGAGCTGACAGAATTTCTGGCCCGGTGTGGCTCCTGTCCCCTAAACAAACCAGCTCAAGCACAGTATGGCATCTTTTTGCTTGAGCCATTGCGTAGCCCCTGTCACACGTCGGTTTAACTGCCACTTCGCCAGAGACAGAGAAGGAGGAGAAGAGGGAGAGGTGGTGGTGGAGCAGACAGACCTCATACAAGCAGCTTTCTGGAGGCGTGGTGGATGAACAAGCTCCAGCACAGAGCCCTGTCTTGGATCCCTCCCAGCTGCAATCAGTTACCCAGTGTGCCGTGAAGGAAATGTAACGGCCCTGTCCATGCTTGCTGAACCACGTGTCTAAAGTCACGTGCACCTTGTTGCTGACTGCCTTTCCCAATGACTCTATAACATTGTCTTCCACGTGCTGGTATAGTGCTGTAATGGCCTTCCGTGAAAAGAAATGGCGTTTTGGAACCTGCCACTGTGGTACAGCACATTCAGCAAATTCACGGAAGGAAGCAGAGTCCACCAGCTGGAAAGGCAGCAGCTGCAATGCGAGTAATTTTGCTAAACTGGCATTTAGACGCTGTGCTTGGGGATGGTTGGGACTATATTTTTTCTTGTGCTGCAGCAGCTGGGGCAATGTAATCTGACTGCGTAAATCTTCACGGGATGGGATGCTGTCACATTGTGAGGAAGGACTTGGTACATCCATTACTGTAGCATCATCCCTGTCAGTGGAGGTTGGAGTCAATGACATGGTAGGACATATAGTGGGGGTAGAGACAGGTGAGGAGGACCTACGCAACGTTTTGCGCCAACGGGATGCATGGAGGTGGTCACATGTCGCCTCAAGCACGTGGTACCCAAGCGTCCGGTGTCTTTCCCACGTTTGATCCTCATCTGACATAGATTACAAATAGCAATGGTGTGGTCTGCTGCACATTCCTTAAAGAACTGCCAGACCGCAGAGTTCCTGGATGTGTGCTTTGAGACAACAGCGCTCTGCACCTGAGCAGCTCTGACATCTGATGTCTTGGACTGGCTACGGTTGGTCATAGAGGTCGTTGTGCCTCCTCCTCACTTGACTCCTCTGTTCGATCAGGCACCCAGGTGGAGTCAGTGACCTCATCATCATTGTAATCATCACCCCCTATCACCTCGTCACTGTAGCCAACTTGGCAGTATGCTGCAGCTGCTGGGGCAACATGAGTGCCAGTTATTTGTGTCTCATCACTGACACCCCCTTCCTCTAGGTTGATTATACTCCCTTCCTCAACCTCAGAGATTGAATCAGAGCACTGTACTTGCTGCACATCCTCAAGCAGCATGTCACTGTCATTGTAGTCAAACAATTCACCTGACTCCTCCGTGTGTGATAGTGAGGCTACGGCAGGAGTAGCTGTGGACATGGAGGCTGCATTAGATGCTTTGGTAGCTGAGGTGGACTGTAAACCACTACAGGCCTGGCTGGCAGAGGACTGGGAGGATGAGGATGGCCTGGTTAGCCAATCCACCAAATCCTCTGTATGTTGCTGCTGCTTAAGATGGCCAGCACCAGTTAGAAAGGACAAGCGTGCCCCTGCAGAGGATGCACCACGTCCAAGACGACCAGAGGCACAGCCTCCCGACACAGAGGCTGCTTGCCCTCTTATCTGTGTCTGGGAGCGTCTGCCTGTCCTTTTTGGTCTTTCTGACATGGTGAGTGATATATAGATTAAAGATATGCAGAACTCTGATTCAATTATTTCAGAGGATCTAAGGGTAAGTAGTCAATGTAATAGAGCAGCAGGAAATGCTAGCAGAATGCTTGGTTGTGTAGGGAGAGGTATTAGCAGTAGGAAAAGGGAAGTGCTCATGCCACTGTACAGAGCACTGGTGAGACCTCACTTGGAGTACTATGTGCAGTATTGGAGACCGTATCTCCAGAAGGATATAGACATCTTAGAGAGAGTTCAGAGGAGGGCTACTAAAATGGTGTACGGCTTGAAGGAGAAA
>RXON01002110.1:0-11177 GCA_009667805.1 Leptobrachium leishanense | reverse complement strand
CTACTGGCACGATGCCAGCCATGTCTGTATCCACTGGCACGCTGCCAGTCATGCCTGTTCTCACTGGTAATGAAAAGCCAGCCATGCCTGTTCTCACTGGTAATGAAAAGCCAGCCAGGCCTGTCTCACTGGTAATGAAAAGCCAGCCATGCCTGTTCTCACTGGTAATGAAAAGCCAGTCATGCCTGTTCTCACTGGTAATGAAAAGCCAGCCATGCCTGTTTTCACTGGTAATGAAAAGCCAGCCATGCCTGTTCTCACTGGTAATGAAAAGCCAGCCATGCCTGTTCTCACTGGTAATGAAAGCAGCCTGCCTGTTCTCACTGGTAATGAAAAGCCAGCCATGCCTGTTCTCACTGGTAATGAAAAGCCAGCCATGCCTGTTCTCACTGGTAATGAAAAGCCAGCCAATGCCTGTTCTCACTGGTAATGAAAAGCCAGCCAGGCCTGTTCTCACTGGTAATGAAAAGCCAGCCATGCCTGTTTTCTCACTGGTAATGAAAAGCCAGCCATGCCTGTTCTCACTGGTAATGAAAAGCCAGCCATGCCTGTTTTCACTGGTAATGAAAAGCCAGCCATGGCTGTTCTCACTGGTAATGAAAAGCCAGCCATGCCTGTTCTCACTGGTAATGAAAAGCCAGCCATGCCTGTTCTCACTGGTAATGAAAAGCCAGCCATGCCTGTTCTCACTGGTAATGAAAAGCCAGCCATGCCTGTTCTCACTGGTAATGAAAAGCCAGCCAGGCCTGTTCTCACTGGTAATGAAAAACCAGCCATGCCTGTTCTCACTGGTAACGAAAAGCCAGCCATGCCTGTTCTCACTGGTAACGAAAAGCCAGCCATGCCTGTTCTCACTGGTAACGAAAAGCCAGCCATGCCTGTTTTCACTGGTAATGAAAAGCCAGCCATGCTGTTCTCCTGGTAATGAAAAGCGCAGCCATGCCTGTTCTCACCTGGTAATGAAAAGCCAGCCATGCCTGTTCTCACTGGTAATGAAAAGCCAGCCATGCCTGTTCTCACTGGTAATGAAAAGCCAGCCATGCCTGTTCTCACTGGTAATGAAAAGCCAGCCATGCCTGTTCTCACTGGTAATGAAAAAGCCAGCCATGCCTGTTCTCACTGGTAATGAAAAGCCAGCCATGCCTGTTCTCACTGGTAATGATGAAAGCCAGCCATGCCTGTTCTCACTGGTAATGAAAAGCCAGCCATGCCTGTTCTCACTGGTAATGAAAAGCCAGCCATGCCTGTTCCCACTGGCAATGAAATGCCAGTCATGTCTGTATCTACTGGCACGAAGCCAGCCATGTCTGTATCCACTGGCACGAAGCCAGCCATGTCTGTATCCACTGGCACGAAGCCAGCCATGTCTGTATCCACTGGCACGAAGCCAGCCATGTCTGTATCCACTGGCACGAAGCCAGCCATGTCTGTATCCACTGGCACGAAGCCAGCCATGTCTGTATCCACTGGCACGAAGCCAGCCATGTCTGTATCCACTGGCACGAAGCCAGCCATGTCTGTATCTCTTGGCACGAAGCCAGCCATGTCTGTATCCTGGCACGAAGCCATGTCATGTCTGTACTGGCACACGAAGCCAGCCATGTCTGTATCCACTGGCACGAAGCCAGCCATGTCTGTATCCACTGGCACGAAGCCAGCCATGTCTGTATCCACTGGCACGAAGCCAGCCATGTCTGTATCCACTGGCACGAAGCCAGCCATGTCTGTATCCACTGGCAATGAAAAGCCAGCCATGTCTGCTTCCCCTGGCACGAAGCCAGCCATGTCTGCTTCCCCTGGCACGGAGCCAGCCATGTCTGTTCCCACTGGCAATGAAAAGCCAGCCATGTCTGCTTCCCCTGGCACGAAGCCAGCCATGTCGGGTACTGACAATATGTCATTCATGATGCCTGAGGCTGGTACCTTGCCAGTGGTGTCCGGGACAAGCTGTACGTCAGCAATGACAGCTGTACCCAGGTTAGACGAGACAGCTGTGACCACGTTTTGTTATGAGGCCGATGTGCCTGGATTGGCACATGAGACCACTGTGCCCTTGCCCCACAGTGAGTCCAGTGTTGTCCCCACCATTGTCAAGCCTTGTGAGGTGGTCACAAAGTCTAAGAGTAGACAAGAAAAGGTGATCAACCCTAGCCAATCTGGTTCTGAAACTGCCACACTTTGTTCTGGTTCCATTGATACTACACCCTCTAACTCCGAGGTTGCCTTACTCTGCACAGTAATCAGGGAAATTCAGCAAGCTGGTGGTTTAAAGAATATTGAGATCCCTAAATCACATGGTGTTCCCACGGACATTATACGGACGCCTTCCGGCTTTTGGATGCGTGAGAGGCACTGGGTAGTGCTCCAGAGACACCCTGACATTCTGAAAGGGCTGTTGGAAGACTCTGATTCAGATGATCAACAATATACTCCTCCTGGGGAGAGGTGTAAGACTGTTGTGGCGCCACCTGTACCATGTCCTGGTGATGTCCCATATCCCGAGGGTGTACCAGTCATGCACACACCTGTACTGTATCAGTCGGGGCCACGTTTCATGGCAAGGTCATTGTCTCTGGGGTAGACAGTAAGTCCACGGTGTCTAGTGGTTCCACTGTGGGTTGTAATATACAATCTCGGGCACGACTACTGTCACTGGATCTGGCAGTACCTCTAATACCTCTATGTACCATGGTGTGGACGGAACTCCTAGATCACGGTCCAGGAGACGCAAGAGGACTAAACAACCTGGGACTGATGATTCACTCCGTTCAAAGTCCAAGGTACTCATGCCGTCGGATCCTCGGGTACGAGACCCTAGCCCGGTCGCCGAGGGTTGTGTACGGGCCTCTAATGGTGCAGTGATCTGCAGAGAGGACCTGGAGGTTTATGAAAGAGCTTTGCTTGCTCAGGCACATGCTGACTACTCTGAGTCTGAGTGGGATTCCCATGGGTACTGGTGACTGGCCTTGTCCGTTTTCACGCCGTCCATGTTTTCTTTCTTGGGTGCCCAGGAGGTCACCCGTAAGGGAGGGGGTTATGTCACGTCTCGGCCTTGCCCCCTGCTGGTGGTAGCAGGGATTCCTGTTTATTTTTGTTTTCAGCCTGCAGGCTATCTGTTGGGCTTATTGGCCTGCGGTCATGTGACCTGTTCTGCCCTATAAGTACGACCAGGACTCCCCTTGATCCTTGGATCAGGATAGTCTTTCATACCTAGTCCCTGTATGCTGGTGTACTTTGATTTGCTGTGTATTGACCTCTGGCTCATGTATTTAGGATCCCTCTCTTGCCTGACCCCTCTAGTATGATATTCCGTGTATGACCTTTTGGCTCTTGTATTTGGATCTCTCTTCTGTCTGTCCCCTGTACTGTACCGTGCTTTGGAATCTGTATGCTTGCATTTAGTGTCTGTCTGGTTTATGTTCTGTTCGTCTTGCAAACCTAGTCTAGTTAGTATTTCGAGACCACCTTTCAAGGATCTCAGTCAGGGTTTAGGGATCTTTCTAGTTTCTGTTAATATCTTGCTTTGTTCCCTGGAACCTGTATACCTGCATTTATTGTCTGTCTGGTTTATGTTTTGTTCGTCTTGCAAACCTAGCCTAGCTAGTATTTCGAGACCACCTTTCAAGGATCTCAGTCAGGGCTTAGGGATCTTTCTAAGTTCTGTTAATATCTTGGTTTGTTCCCTGGAAGCTGTATACCTGTCCTTAAGGCTTCATCTCTGCAGATTGGGGGTTCCCCCTCACCCTATAGGGGGCTCCCCGTTACAGTGTGGCTCCTGTCCCCTAAACAAACCAGCTCAAGCACAGTATGGCATCTTTTTGCTTGAGCCATTGCGTAGACCCTTTCAGGCGTCAGTTTAAAGGAGGAGGAGGACTCATACAAGCAGATTTCTGGAGGCGTGCTGGATGAACAAGCTCCAGCACAGAGCCCCGTCTTGGATCCCTCCCAGCTGCAATCAGAGTTACCCAGTGTGCTGTGAAGGAAATGTAATGACCCTGTCTATGCTTGCTGTACCACGTGTCTAAAGTCACATGCACCTTGCTGCTGACTTCCTTTCACAATGACTCCATAACATTGTCTTAGACGTGCTGGTATGGCCTTGCATGAAAAGTAATGGCGTTTTGGAACCTTCCACTGTGGTACAGCACATTCAGCAAATTCACAGAAGGGAGCAGAGTCCATTGCGAGTAATTTTGCTAAGCTGGCATTTAGACGCTGTTCTTGGGGATGGTTGGGACTATATTTTTTTCTTTCGCTCCAGCAGCTGCGGCAACGTAATCTGACTGCATAAATCTTCAGCTGCTGGGATGTCACATTGTGAGGAAGGACCTGATACATCCATTACTGTAGCATCATCCCTGTCGGTGGAGGTTGTAGGCAATGACATGGCAGGACATACAGTGGGGGTATAGACAGATGAGGAGGAGGACTTACACAAAGTTTTGCGCCAACGGGATGTGTTGCAGTTTTTCATATGTCGCCTCAAGCACGTGGTACCCAAGTGTCCGGTATCTTTCCCACACTTAAGCCTCATCTGACATAGATTACAAATAGCAACACTGCGCTCTACTGCACATTTCTTAAAGAACTCCCAGACAGCAGAGTTCCTGTATGTGTTCTTTGAGACGACAGCGCTCTGCACCGGAGCAGCTCTGACATGTGATGCCTTGGACTGGCTAGTGCTACGGTTGGTCACAGAGGATGTTGTGCCTCGTGTTTGCTGTGCCTCCTCCTCCCCCTCTTCCTCACTTAATTCCTCTGTTCGATCAGGCACCAAGGTGGAGTCAGTGACCTCGTCATCAATGTCATCTTCATCCCCTATCTCCTCGTCACTGGAGCCAACTTGGCAGTATGCTGCAGCTGCTGGGGCAACATGAGTGCCAGTTGTGTGTCATCACTGGCACCCCCTTCCTCTAGGTTGATTTATACTCCCTTCCTCAACCTCAGAGATTGAATCAGAGCACTGTACTTGCTGCGCATCCTCAAGCAGCATGTCACTCTCATTGTAGTCAAACAATTCAGCTGACTCCTCCGTGTGTGATAGCGAGGCTACGGCAGGAGTAGCTGTGGACATGGAGGCTGCATTAGATGCTTTAGCAGCTGAGGTGGACTGTAAAGCACTAGAAGCCTGGTTGGCAGAGGACTCGGAGGATGAGGATGTCCTTGTTAGCCAATCCACCAAATCCTCTGTATGTTGCTGCTGCTTAAGATGGCCAGCACCAGTTAGAAAGGACAAGTGTGCCCCTGCAGAGGATGCACCACATCCACCACGACCAGAGGCACAGCCTCCCGACACAGGGGCTGCTTGCCCTCTTATCTGTGTCTGGGAGCGTCTGCCTGTCCTTTTTGTTCTTTTAGACATGGTAAGTGATATATAGATTAATATATACAGAACTCTGATTCAACTCTGGTATAAAGATTTAAATAACTCTGGTATAACTCAGTGAGACACCCTGATAGCTGGCAGCCAGTGACAAGACACAGATTACAAGTCTCAAACACCTCCTATAAATCAGTGAGACCCCTTGATGGGTGGCAGCCAGTGAGAACACACGGATTATAACAATTCCCAAATGTTTTAAAGAAATTAGTGAGCCCCAAAATACAGCGTGGTACTGGCTGTGTGACCAGACATACAGTTGTGTTCAAAGTTATTCAACCCCCAATGCTGTAAAGGGTTTTAGGGAATTTAGTGTACATTTGTAATTGTATTCAGAATGAAATCCTACAAGGACTTTTTAAAGAACCAGATGCAACTAAAATGGCATCAATTGGTTTTGTAATACAGTAGTAAATGTTCTTTTTGTGAATTCTTCATTGACACAATTATTCAACCCCTTAACCACTTCAATGCTAAGGACGCGCTCAGCGCGTCCTCAGCATTACCGCTGGTGTGTGCTGAGGACGCGCTGAGCACGTCCTCACATTGGGGTCAGCGTTCGGCCGGGTTCCGGCCGATCGCTGGCCCCTCCGGTGCGGGCTGACATCCTGGATGTCAGCCCGGCATCCGGACCAGCAGCCGCCATTATTAGGTGTCATCGCGGGGGCGCGATGACACCTAATTCAGGCGCCCCCCCCGCATGTGCGGAGGAGGCGCCTGAAAGGGAGGGGGGGAGGTCCTTCGGACCTCTCTCCCTCCCGATCGGCGGCGCACAGGGGCTTAACCCAGGCATCATTTGGAAGGGCACAGCCTGCCCTTCCAAATGATGCCTGGCATTAACCCCTGGGGAGCTGGATCACAAATCGGCGCTGAAAAGCGCCGATTCGCGATCCTTCCCCGGAGCTGGCCGACATCTTGGATGTCGGCCAAGCTTCCGGGAACTCCCCCAGAGGACTGGCGTCATCGTGCGTAGCACGATGACGCCAGTCCTACAGTTAACCCCTAACTGCCACCAACTGTGGAGATAGGGAGTTCATTGGAACTCCCTATCTCCCGATCCGTGGCAGCTAGGGGTTAAATTTTGATATCGTTGGATCGGCCAGAGCATGGCCGTTCCAACGATACCAAACATGAAAGTTAAAAATGTTGTAAAAAAATAAAAATAAAAAAATTAAAAAAAATTAAAAAAAATAAAAAATAAAAAAAAAATAAACACTTTTTTTTCTTTTTTTTGGGTTTGTTAATGCAGCAATATTGTTCCCATTTCAATTATAATGTGAACAATGATGCTGCACTAACGATTTTTGTATGCGGTGCGTTTGTTAAAAATAGTGTCATTTTCCCCAAAAAAAAATGTAACGAGACCCCATCTCTAATTATTTTAACAAGCGCACCCCATACAAAATATAACCGCAATTGCTCGCATGTTAAAATGTGGAAAAAAACACTTTACACGTTGTAAATTATTGAAAATACATATTTTATTGCATTTTTTGTTAAATATACAGACATGACATAACGTATACATATAATAATGACATATTATGAATCTACCGAGTCTGACGGAAAGAACGATATATAATATGTCGGTGTCATATACTAAAATAAGCCTTCAAAACACGTTTAAACATGATGCGCAAAACAGGTAAAAATGACCTCAGCACAGGGGCGGGAAAAGCCTCAGCAGCGAAAGGGTTAAAGACTACCACTCTGAAGAACAGAGGTTCATTTAAGTGTTTTCAATCAGGTATTGAAAACACCTGTGGATGTCACGGAGCAGCAATAAAGCATAACACCAATTAGGCAGCTTTAAAATGACTGCGATACTCAGCTCCTTCTAGACATTTACTGGTGTGGTTAACAAACATGGTGAAGTCAAGAGAATGGTCCAGGAAGACAAGAGAAGAGGTGATTACTCTTCACAGGAAGGGCAATGGCTATAAGAAGATTGCAAAGATGTTAAACATACCAAGAGAGACCATAGGAAGCATCATTCGCAAATTCAAGGCAAAGGGCACTATAGAAACGCTACCTGGTCGTGGCAGAAAGAAGATGCTGACTTTGACTGCTGTGCGCTACCTGAAGCATAGAGTGGAGAAAAGTCCCCGTGTGACTGCTGAGGAACTGAGATAAGGTTTGTCAGATGTGGATACTGAAGTTTCAGCTCAGACAATACGGCGCACACTGCGTAATGAAGGCCTCCATGCCAGAACTCCCAGGCTCACCCCCTTGCTGTCTCCAAAGAATAAGAAGAGTCGACTGCAGTATGCCAAAAGTCATGTGGACAAACCACAGAAGTTTTGGGATAGTGTTCTGTGGACTGATGAAACAAAATTAGAACTGTTTGGGCCCATGGATCAACGCTATGTTTGGAGGAGGAAGAACAAGGCCTATGAAGAAAAGAACACCTTGCCTACTGTGAAGCATGGCGGGGGGTCAATCATGCTTTGGGGCTGTTTTGCTTCTGCAGGTACAGGGAAGCTTCAGCGTGTGCAAGGTACCATGAATTCTCTTCAGTACCAGGAGATATTGGATGACAATGTGATGCAGTCCGTCACAAACCTGAGGCTTGGGAGACGTTGGACCTTTCAACAGGACAATGATCCCAAGCATACCTCCAAGTCCACTAGAGCATGGTTGCAGATTAAAGGCTGGAACATTTTGGAGTGGCCATCGCAGTCACCTGACTTTAAGTCCCACCAGAGGTTCTCAATCGGATTTAAGAAAGCAGTTGCAGTGCGCAAGCCTAAGAATGTGACTGAACTGGAGGCTTTTGCCCATGACGAATAGGCGAAGATACCCGTAGATCGCTGCAAGACACTTGTGTCAAGCTATGCTTCACGTTTAAAAGCTGTTAGTATAACATCCTTTTACAGTTATAAGTACTAAGATTGAATGTCACTTGGGGGTTGAATAAAACTGATAATGATGTGCGCACAGAAAAGACATTTGTGGTTATTTCATTATAAATGTTATGTTATATTTGACTGACCTACACATGCCTCTTTGATCTTGATCAGTCATCTTGCTTACAATTAAATCAATGTCAAACTGGCCAAAACACTCCAATTTCAGTAGGGGTTGAATAATTTTGAACACAACTGTAGATCACCTCAATTCACAAATGTTTTGTAGAAATTAGTGAGCCCCAAAATACTGCGTGGTACTGGTTAGGGATGTGCGTTTCGGAATTTCGGAATTTTCACGAAATTTCCCGATTCGTGTTTTCAGATGCGGCTTTTTTTTTTTTTTTTTGAAAATGGCAGATCCGAAAAGTTTTCCGAGCCGAAACGAAATATTTTCGGAATTTTCGAATGTACTTGAAATGTGTCAAATCGAAATTTATTGCTTTGAAACGAGAACAGACGTTCCGAAAATACGTAAAGTCGATACAAAAAACGAGCTAGGTGACACGAAAATATGAAAAATGGTCGAAATTCCGGGAAAAAATGTACACGAAAAACGAGCCGAACCGAATCGAAACAGAAATCGGTCAAAACGAGCCGAATCCAAGTTTAAAAATCCGAAAAATCGTATCGAACCGAAAAAAAAATCGGTGCACAAGCCTAGTACTGGTTGTGTGACAAGACACAGATCGCCTCAATTCACAAATGTTTTAAAGAAATTTGTAAACCCCAAAAAAAACTTGCTGGCACAGTGACAAGACACACATCACCTAAATTCCCTGATATTTGGTAGAAATGACCCCCCCCCAGTAGTGTGGCAGACCGGCAGTAACAACACACAACTATCTCCTCTGAAATCTCCTCTCAAAATGCGTGCTGTAGCTATGCATGGAAACATATAGTGTGCTGCGGGACTTAGCTCTGTGAGCCCATGATTGGGCAAATTTTGCCCATACTGTTGAACCGGTCTTGCACCAGACCTGTGGTCAGGTGCAAGGCTGTAGCCAATTACGAGCTTCAGGCCAGTTGGAAAATGCATTGTGGTCCATTGTGGTCGAACACCCTGAAATGTTCGGTGTTCGGGTCGAACTCCGAACCATCCAAACAAAACAGCTCATCCCTAATTACGATCTGGCCAAATAGATGCCACAGGCTTAGCACAGCATTTGAGTAACTTTATATCCAGACAGGACGAGCAGGACCATTTAGAATGGATCAGTTTGCTCTTGCCTTACAAACTATCCTGACTCGTACGGCTCACCTTGAACCAGCTGGGGTTGCACCTCCGCCTGCTATACCGGTGTCCCCTGTTGTTCAGACTTCCCAGGTACACATGACTGCTCCTATGAGGTTTGACGGTACTCCCTCGGAGTGCCGGGGATTTTTGGTCTATGTGGATATTCATTTCAAACTAAATCCACAAATGTTTATCACTGACATAGCCAAAGTAGGGTTCATTATTAACCATCTGTCTGGCAGAGCGTTGACATAGGCTTCTCTGCTCTCATAGAGGATTCGCCCATCATACTGAACTATAAAGAATTCATAGCCGAGTTAAAACGTAAGTTTAATCCTACCAGAAAGGCCAAGGTAGCTGGCAAATCCTTGTTCCACATAGTCGTCAAGGGAACAGGTCTGTGTCTGATTATGCTATAGAATTTAAAACGTTGGTTTCTGACGTGAACTGGACTAATGAGGCTGAGGTTCTGGCTTTTATGGAGGGGTTATCAGAGTCATTGATGCATGTGTTGGCTCCTCGTAAATTACCTGAGGTGGTGAGTGAACGCATAGATTATTTTCTAGATCTGGATGATCAGATAAGGGACAGAAGAACACCAAAAGAGAAACCTAAGAGACCGTTACCAAGGTTGGCCCCTGTCTTTCATGCACCACCCAGAGAGTTATCTCCTCCCTCTGAGCCAATGCAACTAGGCCATACTAGACTGACAGAGAGAGAGAACAAGGCGTCTTCGTAAGGGATCGTGCCTGTATTGTGGTTTAAAAGGACATTTACGACTTCAATGTCCTGCTCGCCCTAGAATGCATGATAGGTCGAAAAACTACCGCACCTAAGGCCGCTGAGGAGACATGCCTTGGGTGTGACGTTCATGTCTCCTGTCAAAGACACTAGACAATTACGAGTATCCATAGCTTGGGAGACCAAGACCACACATACTACCGCTTTTGTTGATTCCTGGGCTGCTGGTAATTTCATTGTTGAATACGCTTCCTCCATCTCTCTCTCTCCCTCTGGTTGTAAGAGAGACACCCTTGGCCATCTAAGCCATAGATGGTAGGCCGTTATCCTGCCCCAGGATAACTCACGATACTGTTACAGTGGCTCTTACCACTGGTCGCTTGCACAAAGAGATCATATTTCAGGTTATCCGTTCACCTTCCAATCCTGTTGTGCTTGGTTTTCCTTGGTTGGTGGAACATAATCCTGTTATTGATTGGGCTAAGGGAGAGCTACAGTCTTGGAGTCCTGCTTGTTTTGTGAATTGTTTAATACCCATTCAGCATATTGGTGCCCTGAACACACCTACAGCTCCTCCATTGTCTACAGAGGTTCCTGACTGGTATGCCGACCTCAGGGCTGTATTCGATAAAAGAAAGGCAGAGAAACTACCTCCACATAGACCGTATGATTGCGCCATAGATATTCATCCAGGTACCATGCCTCCTCGAGGCAAAGTATATCCTTTATCCATAAAAGAGAACCAAATCATGGAGTACATAAAGGAGAATTTGGAGAGAGGTTTTATCAGACGTTCCTCTTCTCCAGTAGGGGCTGGGTTCTTTTTTGTCTAAAAAAAGATTTACGCCCGTGTATTGATTTTAGGGGCCTTAACAAGATCACCATCAAAAATGTGTACCCTATCCCTCTTCTA
>RXON01002109.1:0-48086 GCA_009667805.1 Leptobrachium leishanense | reverse complement strand
AGGATGTTTCGGAGTCAGAATAGATAGGATAGGGTCCCTGAGTGGTCTCGGCTGCTAAATCCCACCGGTAAGTTCACTGTAGGCCAGATGCACATGGTGTGGTGTGAAGCCACGACCTCTTCCATGCTGAAACCATTCACTGGCTCATACCGTGTCCCAACTCCCAAGAGAAACTCTTCCACGCTCATTATATTGTCTTCCAGTCCAAAAGAGACTCACAGGAACCTGGACTAAACGAAATCACTTCTTTCCTTTTCCCCATCTCTCTCTGCTTACATTTTGACTTTCTTTTCTTCATTCACTCTCTCATTCCTTCTCCCTCTCTATACTATCATTATCCCTCACCCTTTTACCCCTCTTTCCTTTCTTACTATCCCCTCCTCTCCCTTTCTCCCCATCCCTCCTTTCCTACTATCACTTCTTCACCCTTTCTCCCCATCTCTCCTTTCCTACTATCACTTCTTCACCCTTTCTCCCCATCTCTCCTTTCCTACTATCACTTCTTCACCCTTTCTCCCCATCCCTCCTTTCCTACTATCCCTTCCTCTCCCTTTCTCCCCATCCCTCCTTTCCTACTATCTCCTCCTCATCCTTTCTCCCCATCCCTCCTTTCCTACTATCACTTCTTCACCATTTCTCCCCATCCCTGCTTTCCTACTATCCCTTCCTCTCCCTTTCTCCCCATCTCTGCTTTCCTACTATCAGTTCTTCACCCTTTCTCCCCATCCCTCCTTTCCTACTATCACTTCTTCACCCTTTCTCCCCATCCCTCCTTTCCTACTATCACTTCTTCACCCTTTCTCCCCATCCCTCCTTTCCTACTATCACTTCTTCACCCTTTCTCCCCATCCCTGCTTTCCTACTATCCCTTCCTCTCCCTTTCTCCCCATCTCTCCTTTCCTACTATCACTTCTTCACCCTTTCTCCCCATCCCTCCTTTCCTAATATCCCTTCCTCTCCCTTTCTCCCCATCCCTCCTTTCCTAATATCCCTTCCTCTCCCTTTCTCCCCATCCCTCCTTTCCTAATATCCCTTCCTCTCCCTTTCTCCCCATCCCTCCTTTCCTAATATCCCTTCCTCTCCCTTTCTCCCCATCCCTCCTTTCACTTCCCTTTTTCTCTATATTTGTTCTCCCCCTTCCCATCTTCTTTATCATTACATTTACTCTCCCTCCTCTTCCCTCTTTCTGCTTTTTGCTCCCTCTCCTCATTCTCATGTTTCTTAGCTTGAATGAGTTTTCTAACCTCTTATAAACAATGTATTTATTTTCTAATCCCCTTTCCTATGTTTAAGTGAAAGGCAGGAAAAGTGAACTACCCCCCCCCCCCCCCCAATATTAATAAAATGAATAAACAGCTGTGTATCATTGATCCATTAAAGGGATCTGCTCCATGTTCTGATCTTTAACCTGTTAGTGGATCTGCTCCATGGTCTGATCTTTACCTGTTAGTGGATCTGCTCCATGTTCTGATCTTTAACCTGTTAGTGGATCTGCTCCATGTTCTGAGTTTTAACCTGTTAGTGGATCTGCTCCATGTTCTGATCTTTAACCTGTTAGTGGATCTGCTCCATGGTCTGATCTTTAACCTGTTAGTGGATCTGCTCCATGTTCTGATCTTTAACCTGTTAGTGGATCTGCTCCATGGTCTGATCTTTAACCTGTTAGTGGATCTGCTCCATGTTCTGATCTTTAACCTGTTAGTGGATCTGCTCCATGTTCTGAGTTTTAACCTGTTAGTGGATCTGCTCCATGTTCTGATCTTTAACCTGTTAGTGGATCTGCTCCATGTTCTGAGTTTTAACCTGTTAGTGGATCTGCTCCATGTTCTGAGTTTTAACCTGTTAGTGGATCTGCTCCATGTTCTGATCTTTAACCTGTTAGTGGATCTGCTCCATGTTCTGATTTTTAACCTGTTAGTGGATCTGCTCCATGTTCTGATTTTTAACCTGTTAGCGGATCTGCTCCATGTTCTGATCTTTAACCTGTTAGCGGATCTGCTCCATGTTCTGATCTTTAACCTGTTAGTGGATCTGCTCCATGTTCTGATTTTTAACCTGTTAACAAAAAAAACCCAAGAGACAGTCTTTACCTTCCCAAATAATATGGATCCTTAGGGAGCTGGTTATTCCTTCTTAGCTAACTAAATTTTTATGACTTCTGTACCACGCTGCAGAATATGTTGGTGCCATAAAAAATAAACAAACAATAAGATTAATAATAGCAATAATCAGAAAGGGCAGCCTGGGATTTCTCCAATGGGAAGAAGTCACTTTAAAGTGGGACAGACTGGATGTGCTGGTTGCTGTCCATGGTCCTGGTGCTGATTTACCCAGGGATTCCAATACAGTGAAGGCACAATTAGGTTTCCTTGGACCCAGGTTAACCCTAGCACTGCAGATACTTGTGAACTACATATCCCATGATGCCTAGCAGCTCCATAGTCGTGATTTTGCAAGTTTTAAGACTTTAGATTGCAAGCTCACTGGCCTGCTTTCCTGGTATGTTGTATTTTAGACTCCATCATTGTATCAATCGAATGATCCTGTAACCAGACACAGGATCTCTATGTGTGAATTAAGCAGAAAGTGTGATATATGTGAAACTGAACTAGTAACATCACTACTTTGTAGCTTCAGTAATAAAGTGTGACGCTTTATAACGCCAGGACGCTATTTGTGAAACCTAATCATTATACATTTTCTTAACAGGTTCTACAGGACGGAGACCGAGGAGCTTACTATTACATAAAGACCCATATAGAGAATAAACCAAGATAAAAAGCAGGAACGTGAGCGACAATGTAATTGGGTCACCGC
This sequence comes from Leptobrachium leishanense, assembly GCA_009667805.1. Taxonomy (NCBI): domain Eukaryota; kingdom Metazoa; phylum Chordata; class Amphibia; order Anura; family Megophryidae; genus Leptobrachium; species Leptobrachium leishanense. The sequence goes on along the minus strand of RXON01002109.1, from coordinate 45,269 downwards.
GCATATCGAGTCGCCTGAAGATACAATTCATGATTTTTTTTTCCACATTCCACTTTCTCCTTTACTGAAATGTGAAAATGTACACGTTGTGTAACATGTTCTTCTATATGTACCTGTGCAATAAACACCCACCTGTATGTTACTGGAAATTATCAAACGACACAATAAAACTGATCATCTATAAAAAAAATATATGATACGATCATAGCACATTATTTCAGTATGAATCCATTTACCTTCACATATAACGGGCTCTAGAGGACACGGCTTCTCCAGCTGATGTACTCAAAGGGATCAAAGCCGTAAAACCTGAGACATGATCTGGAGATTTCGAATGATATTATAGCAATCAGGCAGTTAATCACTGAACCATCTCACAAGCTCATGAAAGATGTGTGCGTGTTATAGGAGGTGCAGGGAGTGAGCATACTGCTCAGGGAGTGTGTGTTATAGGAGGTGCAGGGAGTGAGCATACTGCTCAGGGAGTGTGTGTTATAGGAGGTGCAGGGAGTGAGCATACTGCTCAGGGAGTGTGTGTTATAGGAGGTGCAGGGAGTGAGCATACTGCTCAGGGAGTGCGTGTTATAGGAGGTGCAGGGAGTGAGCATACTGCTCAGGGAGTGCATGTTATAGGAGGTGCAGGGAGTGAGCATACTGCTCAGGGAGTGCGTGTTATAGGAGGTGCAGGGAGTGAGCATAATGCTCAGGGAGTGCATGTTATAGGAGGTGCAGGGAGTGAGTATACTGCTCAGGGAGTGCATGTTATAGGAGGTGCAGGGAGTGCGTATACTGCTAAGGGAGTGCATGTTATAGGAGGTGCAGGGAGTGAGTATACTGCTCAGGGAGTCCGTGTTATAGGAGGTGCAGGGAGTGAGTATAGCTGCTCAGGGAGTGCGTGTTATAGGAGGTGCAGGGAGTGAGTATACTGCTCAGGGAGTGCGTGTTATAGGAGGTGCAGGGAGTGAGCATACTGCTCAGGGAGTGCGTGTTATAGGAGGTGCAGGGAGTGAGCATACTGCTCAGGGAGTGCGTGTTATAGGAGGTGCAGGGAGTGAGTATACTGCTCAAGGAGTGCATGTTATAGGAGGTGCAGGGAGTGAGTATACTGCTCAGGGAGTCCGTGTTATAGGAGGTGCAGGGAGTGAGTATACTGCTCAGGGAGTGCGTGTTATAGGAGGTACAGGGAGTGAGTATACTGCTCAGGGAGTGCATGTTATAGGAGGTGCAGGGAGTGAGTATACTGCTCAGGGAGTGCATGTTATAGGAGGTGCAGGGAGTGAGCATACTGCTCAGGGAGTGCATGTTATGTTTAGGAGGTGCAGGGAGTGAGTATACTGCTCAGGGAGTGCGTGTTATAGGAGGTGCAGGGAGTGAGCATACTGCTCAGGGAGTGCGTGTTATAGAGGAGGTGCAGAGAGTGAGTATACTGCTCAGTGAGTGCATGTTATAGGAGGTGCAGGGAGTGAGTATACTGCTCAGGGAGTGCATGTTATAGGAGGTGCAGGGAGTGAGCATACTGCTCAGGGAGTGCTTGTTATAGGAGGTGCAGGGAGTGAGTATACTGCTCAGGCGAGTGCTTGTTATAGGAGGTGCAGGGAGTGAGTATACTGCTCAGGCGAGTGCTTGTTATAGGAGGTGCAGGGAGTGAGTATACTGCTCAGGGAGTGGGTGTTATAGGAGGTGCAGGGAGTGAGTATACTGCTCAGGGAGTGGGTGTTATAGGAGGTGCAGGGAGTGAGTATACTGCTCAGGGAGTGGGTGTTATAGGAGGTGCAGGGAGTGAGTATACTGCTCAGGGAGTGCATGTTATAGGAGGTGCAGGGAGTGAGTATACTGCTCAGGGAGTGCATGTTATAGGAGGTGCAGGGAGTGAGTATACTGCTCAGGGAGTGCGTGTTATAGGAGGTGCAGGGAGTGAGTATACTGCTCAGGGAGTGCGTGTTATAGGAGGTGCAGGGAGTGAGCATACTGCTCAGGGAGTGCGTGTTATAGGAGGTGCAGGGAGCGAGTATACTGCTCAGGGAGTGCGTGTTATAGGAGGTGCAGGGAGTGAGTATACTGCTCAGGGAGTGCATGTTATAGGAGTGGCAGGGAGTGAGTATACTGCTAGGGAGTGCGTGTTATAGGAGGTGCAGGGAGTGAGTGGTATACTGCTCAGGGAGTGCTGTTATAGGAGGTGCAGGGAGTGAGTATACTGCTCAGGGAGTGCATGTTATAGGAGGTGCAGGGAGTGAGTATACTGCTCAGGGAGTGCATGTTATAGGAGGTGCAGGGAGTGAGTATACTGCTCAGGGAGTGCATGTTATAGGAGGTGCAGGGAGTGAGCATACTGCTCAGGGAGTGCGTGTTATAGGAGGTGCAGGGAGTGCGTATACTGCTCAGGGAGTGCATGTTATAGGAGGTGCAGGGAGTGAGCATACTGCTCAGGGAGTGCGTGTTATAGGAGGTGCAGGGAGTGAGTATACTGCTCAGGGAGTGGGTGTTATAGGAGGTGCAGGGAGTGAGCATACTGCTCAGGGAGTGCGTGTTATAGGAGGTGCAGGGAGTGAGCATACTGCTCAGGGAGTGCGTGTTATAGGAGGTGCAGGGAGTGAGCATACTGCTCAGGGAGTGGGTGTTATAGGAGGTGCAGGAAGTGAGCATACTGCTCAGGGAGTGTGTGTTATAGGAGGTGCAGGGAGTGAGCATACTGCTCAGGGAGTGGGTGTTATAGGAGGTGCAGGGAGTGAGCATACTGCTCAGGGAGTGCATGTTATAGGAGGTGCAGGGAGTGAGTATACTGCTCAGGGAGTGCATGTTATAGGAGGTGCAGGGAGTGAGCATACTGCTCAGGGAGTGGGTGTTATAGGAGGTGCAGGGAGTGAGCATACTGCTCAGGGAGTGCATGTTATAGGAGGTGCAGGGAGTGCGTATACTGCTCAGGGAGTGTGGTGTTATAGGAGGTGCAGGGAGTGAGCATAATGCTCATGCTCAGGGAGTGGGTGTTATAGGAGGTGCAGGGAGTGAGTATACTGCTCAGGGAGTGCATGTTATAGGAGGTGCAGGGAGTGAGTATACTGCTCAGGGAGTGCATGTTATAGGAGGTGCAGGGAGTGAGTATACTGCTCAGGGAGTGCATGTTATAGGAGGTGCAGGGAGTGAGTATACTGCTCAGGGAGTGCATGTTATAGGAGGTGCAGGGAGTGAGCATACTGCTCAGGGAGTGCGTGTTATAGGAGGTGCAGGGAGTGCGTATACTGCTCAGGGAGTGGGTGTTATAGGAGGTGCAGGGAGTGAGCATACTGCTCAGGGAGTGGGTGTTATAGGAGGTGCAGGGAGTGAGCATACTGCTCAGGGAGTGCATGTTATAGGAGGTGCAGGGAGTGCGTATACTGCTCAGGGAGTGGGTGTTATAGGAGGTGCAGGGAGTGAGCATACTGCTCAGGGAGTGCGTGTTATAGGAGGTGCAGGGAGTGAGTATACTGCTCAGGGAGTGCATGTTATAGGAGGTGCAGGAAGTGAGTATACTGCTCAGGGAGTGCGTGTTATAGGAGGTACAGGGAGTGAGTATACTGCTCAGGGAGTGCATGTTATAGGAGGTGCAGGGAGTGAGTATACTGCTCAGGGAGTGCATGTTATAGGAGGTGCAGGGAGTGAGCATACTGCTCAGGGAGTGCATGTTATAGGAGGTGCAGGGAGTGAGTATACTGCTCAGGGAGTGCATGTTATAGGAGGTGCAGGGAGTGAGCATACTGCTCAGGGAGTGTGTGTTATAGGAGGTGCAGGGAGTGAGTATACTGCTCAGGGAGTGGGTGTTATAGGAGGTGCAGGAGTGAGTGATACTGCTCAGGGAGTGTGTGTTATAGGAGGTGCAGGGAGTGAGCATACTGCTCAGGGAGTGTGTGTTATAGGAGGTGCAGGGAGTGAGTATACTGCTCAGGGAGTGCATGTTATAGGAGGTGCAGGGAGTGAGCATACTGCTCAGGGAGTGTGTGTTATAGGAGGTGCAGGGAGTGAGCATACTGCTCAGGGAGTGGGTGTTATAGGAGGTGCAGGAAGTGAGCATACTGCTCAGGGAGTGCGTGTTATAGGAGGTGCAGGGAGTGAGCATACTGCTCAGGGAGTGCGTGTTATAGGAGGTGCAGGGAGTGAGCATACTGCTCAGGGAGTGGGTGTTATAGGAGGTGCAGGAAGTGAGCATACTGCTCAGGGAGTGTGTGTTATAGGAGGTGCAGGGAGTGAGCATACTGCTCAGGGAGTGGGTGTTATAGGAGGTGCAGGGAGTGAGCATACTGCTCAGGGAGTGCATGTTATAGGAGGTGCAGGGAGTGAGTATACTGCTCAGGGAGTGCATGTTATAGGAGGTGCAGGGAGTGAGCATACTGCTCAGGGAGTGGGTGTTATAGGAGGTGCAGGGAGTGAGCATACTGCTCAGGGAGTGCGTGTTATATGAGGTGCAGGGAGTGAGCATACTGCTCAGGGAGTGCATGTTATAGGAGGTGCAGGGAGTGCGTATACTGCTCAGGGAGTGGGTGTTATAGGAGGTGCAGGGAGTGAGCATAATGCTCAGGGAGTGGGTGTTATAGGAGGTGCAGGGAGTGAGTATACTGCTCAGGGAGTGCATGTTATAGGAGGTGCAGGGAGTGAGTATACTGCTCAGGGAGTGCATGTTATAGGAGGTGCAGGGAGTGAGTATACTGCTCAGGAGTGCATGTTATAGGAGGTGCAGGGAGTGAGCATACTGCTCAGGGAGTGCGTGTTATAGGAGGTGCAGGGAGTGCGTATACTGCTCAGGGAGTGCATGTTATAGGAGGTGCAGGGAGTGAGCATACTGCTCAGGGAGTGCGTGTTATAGGAGGTGCAGGGAGTGAGTATACTGCTCAGGGAGTGGGTGTTATAGGAGGTGCAGGGAGTGAGCATACTGCTCAGGGAGTGCATGTTATAGGAGGTGCAGGGAGTGAGCATACTGCTCAGGGAGTGGGTGTTATAGGAGGTGCAGGGAGTGAGCATACTGCTCAGGGAGTGCATGTTATAGGAGGTGCAGGGAGTGAGTATACTGCTCAGGGAGTGCTGTTATAGGAGGTGCAGGGAGTGAGCATACTGCTCAGGGAGTGTGTGTTATAGGAGGTGCAGGGAGTGAGTATACTGCTCAGGGAGTGCATGTTATAGGAGGTGCAGGGAGTGAGCATACTGCTCAGGGAGTGTGTGTTATAGGAGGTGCAGGGAGTGAGCATACTGCTCAGGGAGTGTGTGTTATAGGAGGTGCAGGGAGTGAGTATACTGCTCAGGGAGTGCATGTTATAGGAGGTGCAGGGAGTGAGCATACTGCTCAGGGAGTGTGTGTTATAGGAGGTGCAGGGAGTGAGCATACTGCTCAGGGAGTGGGTGTTATAGGAGGTGCAGGAAGTGAGCATACTGCTCAGGGAGTGCGTGTTATAGGAGGTGCAGGGAGTGAGCATACTGCTCAGGGAGTGCGTGTTATAGGAGGTGCAGGAGTGAGCATACTGCTCAGGGAGTGGGTGTTATAGGAGGTGCAGGGAGTGAGTATACTGCTCAGGGAGTGCATGTTATAGGAGGTGCAGGGAGTGAGCATACTGCTCAGGGAGTGCATGTGTATAAGAGGTGCAGGGAGTGAGTATACTGCTCAGGGAGTGCATGTTATAGGAGGTGCAGGGAGTGAGCATACTGCTCAGGGAGTGCGTGTTATAGGAGGTGCAGAGAGTGAGTATACTGCTCAGGGAGTGCATGTTATAGGAGGTGCAGGGAGTGAGTATACTGCTCAGGGAGTGCATGTTATAGGAGGTGCAGGGAGTGAGCATACTGCTCAGGGAGTGCTTGTTATAGGAGGTGCAGGGAGTGAGTATACTGCTCAGGCGAGTGCTTGTTATAGGAGGTGCAGGGAGTGAGTATACTGCTCAGGCGAGGAGTGCTGTTATAGGAGGTGCAGGGAGTGAGTATACTGCTCAGGGAGTGGGTGTTATAGGAGGTGCAGGGAGTGAGTATACTGCTCAGGGAGTGTGTGTTATAGGAGGTGCAGGGAGTGAGTATACTGCTCAGGGAGTGGGTGTTATAGGAGGTGCAGGGAGTGAGTATACTGCTCAGGGAGTGCATGTTATAGGAGGTGCAGGGAGTGAGTATACTGCTCAGGGAGTGCATGTTATAGGAGGTGCAGGGAGTGAGTATACTGCTCAGGGAGTGCGTGTTATAGGAGGTGCAGGGAGTGAGTATACTGCTCAGGGAGTGCGTGTTATAGGAGGTGCAGGGAGTGAGTATACTGCTCAGGGAGTGCATGTTATAGGAGGTGCAGGGAGTGAGTATACTGCTCAGGGAGTGCATGTTATAGGAGGTGCAGGGAGTGAGCATACTGCTCAGGGAGTGCGTGTTATAGGAGGTGCAGGGAGTGCGTATACTGCTCAGGAGTGCATGTTATAGGAGGTGCAGGGAGTGAGCATACTGCTCAGGGAGTGCGTGTTATAGGAGGTGCAGGGAGTGAGTATACTGCTCAGGGAGTGGGTGTTATAGGAGGTGCAGGGAGTGAGCATACTGCTCAGGGAGTGCATGTTATAGGAGGTGCAGGGAGTGAGCATACTGCTCAGGGAGTGGGTGTTATAGGAGGTGCAGGAGTGAGCATACTGCTCAGGGAGTGCATGTTATAGGAGGTGCAGGGAGTGAGTATACTGCTCAGGGAGTGCATGTTATAGGAGGTGCAGGGAGTGAGCATACTGCTCAGGGAGTGTGTGTTATAGGAGGTGCAGGGAGTGAGTATACTGCTCAGTGAGTGCATGTTATAGGAGGTGCAGGGAGTGAGCATACTGCTCAGGGAGTGTGTGTTATAGGAGGTGCAGGGAGTGAGCATACTGCTCAGGGAGTGCATGTTATAGGAGGTGCAGGGAGTGAGTATACTGCTCAGGGAGTGGGTGTTATAGGAGGTGCAGGGAGTGAGCATACTGCTCAGGGAGTGCATGTTATAGGAGGTGCAGGGAGTGAGTATACTGCTCAGGGAGTGCATGTTATAGGAGGTGCAGGGAGTGAGCATACTGCTCAGGGAGTGCGTGTTATAGGAGGTGCAGGGAGTGAGCATACTGCTCAGGGAGTGTGTGTTATAGGAGGTGCAGGGAGTGAGCATACTGCTCAGGGAGTGCGTGTTATAGGAGGTGCAGGGAGTGAGCATACTGCTCAGGGAGTGCATGTTATAGGAGGTGCAGGGAGTGAGTATACTGCTCAGGGAGTGGGTGTTATAGGAGGTGCAGGGAGTGAGTATACTGCTCAGGGAGTGGGTGTTATAGGAGGTGCAGGGAGTGAGTATACTGCTCAGGGAGTGGGTGTTATAGGAGGTGCAGGGAGTGAGCATATCCTGCTGGGAAATATAGATAGATTTATATATATTTTTAATTAACTATTAGAGCGTGAGAATTCCTGTTTTTATTATTTATAACACAATACAGTCAACAGACACACAATGCACACTACAACATATATTTTGTCCAAAATAGTTCATCTGGTTTATCGTGGAATTTGGGCGATCCAGGGGCAGTTTTTGGGGAGGAATTTGCTTTGGAGAGGACCACCAGTGCTTTAGAAAGAAGCCCCTGATTGGTCATGGCAGCCCTTCATGTAATCTCCTGGCAACCAAAGCATTAGCGCCTCATCTAATAATATAGGACGCATCAATGTACCAGTTGGAAGCCGCAACAGCCGAGCCACAAGAGGAGTTGGCTGGAATACCATGAGAGCCATTCACTTTAATGAGAGGGGACGTCATACTTAACGACTCACTCATTAATTTTATCTGCTAGGGTGGAATTGGAGACCCTGATGTTTCTATAACAAGGGGTAGCAGCCACTTTGCGTCCACCAGTGGACCGCGTTTCCTATAATCCTCAACCTGTGGCCGTTTTTGGGCAACCCTGCCGAATTCCACCCTAAAAAAAAAAAAAGATAAATGAAATGTATTCTGTAAATACACAGAACTGGCTCCCAAACACAGAACCATCTGGCTGTTATCAGGAGGACACAAGATGACAGACATTGCACATAAATGGATTAAAAAATTCCCCCATCTAAAACCCAATAAAGGAATCGATTATCATTCCGCAGAATGAGCTGATATGGTGGATAAGTAAGTTAAAAAAAAATATATATATGTTTTTTTGGGGGGGGGGTTCTTTTTTTTGATTCACAGGGAACATTTATATCACATCATGCGTTAGAGAGGGAAAAAATTAGAATTATGACCTACTTCCTGAACACTGTGTGGAGTTTAATGCCCCATAGTGTAATTATTATCAGAGAATGCAGGATAATAAATCGCATTTTCCATGGCATACATTCGTCGTCTCCGTCCGCTGTGTTTGCGTTTATTGAGATAAAATGTTATTTTGCCATCTTTTAATATTGTTGGGTTTTGCTGCTGTTTTTTTTGCCTCGTCAACATGTCGCAGCGAGCTGGTTTGCAAATGGGATCTGCAAAGGGCGGCCATCTTGGCTTGATTTAAATGGCTCTTCTTCTCCACTGACGTAGGGGACGGTAATACAATTTTATGGCTTCATAAAGAGGATTATCTGCAAGAAATTAAACTGCTGGGGCATCAAGGTTAACCCCCATTCCCCTCAAAAGCTGTTGTCAGCCTACACCCCCATAATCTACTGCCTGCCCATGGTAAGCAAAAAATTAAGGGGATTGTGAGGTAAATGTAAGTGCCGTGGGCACCATAATCCTTCCTTTTTCTCCTTTAAAGCTATTAGGACATGTTAATTTGCCCAAAATAATGGAGGGATTTAGTGCAGGCTGAGGAATTCTCATGTTAATCAAACCAAGATGGCCGCCACCATGTAAACAACATGGTAAACAATGTAAACAACATCTGGAATAATGGAGAAGGATCGCCTTTATTATGTAAGGACAAACGTGGAGGAGTATATAAAGCATGCGAAAGTAGCAAAGAGTCCTCCAAAAAGAGGACACTGAGTTGTTTTTATTCTTTTGAGTGAGAAAAACTTATTTTTGGGGCTTGTGCTCAATATTATAGATATTCAGCATGGTTCTCCTCCATGTTCTCTTGTCACAGCAGAATAGTCCCATTACCCCAGGTTTTTTGCACATTTCTTTCTATTCACACACCTCCCTATAACCCCCCACATGTACCCATCACACAGGTGTCTGTTAGGGACTCATTCGGGTTGAATTTAGACATTTTGTTAAACTTATTAACCCCTTAGTGACCGGGCGGTTTTACACAAATCCGTCCTTTAGTGACCGCTGCTGTTTTTACGTTTCTGCGCTGTTAGTGTTTATTCAACCCACACATATTATACACCCTTTTTCCTGCCATTAAATGGACTTTCTAGAAATACCATTATTTTCATCATATCGAATAATTTACTATAAAATAAATATGAAATATTATGAAAAAAATGGTAAAAACACACTTTTTCGTAATTTAATCCCCAAAATCTACAACCACAAAAAAAGACCCTGGCTAAATAGGTTAAAAATTTTGTCCCGAGACTAGAAATACCCAATTTTTACATGTGTTTGCTTTTTAACCCCTTCACTGCTGAGCCAGTTCACCTATTTGCGCTGCGCTCATTCTGACCATTTTGTGCTAATTATTTTGAGATGACAGCCTAGGTCCTATTTAATTAAACCCCCCCAGACAAAAAAAACATTTTTTTATTTTATTTAATTTTATTATTTATTTATTTTTTTAAATTTTAAAACCAAACCTGGTGATGTTTGGTATCATTGGAAAGGCCATGATCAGGCCTTTCAAATATGACCATCTACCTGCCATGGATCGGGAGATAGGGGGATCCTTAGGATCCCCTTATCTCTACATGGCAGCTAGATGGTTAACTGGCCCACTGACATCCTCACACATATGGTGAGGTTGTCAGTGGGTGGGGGGGGACCTGGAGGCTTGGCTGACATCCAAGATGTCAGTCCCCCTCCAGGTTCGAATCGTGTTTTGGCGCCAATTAACGCCGAAACGCGATTCGGTGGCGAAACCGTTAATGTTATACACCCCTGAAAAGGGGAGACTCTCCCCTTTTCAGCGGTGCAAAAACCATCTCCCTAGCTTCAATGGTTGGGGAGATAGAGGGCTCCGAAGAGCCCCCCCTCCCCTCCATTGATTTGCATGGGGACGCCTGCTGATGACGTCACCACGCAGCGTGGCGACGTCATCAGCCTCGCCTGCCCATGTAAATCACATGGGCAGGCTTCCTCCCTGCCAGATCGCCGAGGGATCCAGCGAGGGAGGTGAGTATCGGGCGGGAGGGGGATTAGGCGCCGCTGACGTACCCTGTACGTCCGCGGGTCTAAGGAAGACCAGTGGACAGGACGTACAGGGTACGTCATCGGTCCTTAAGGGGTTAATATTTGTGCGTCCTGGCTTTTCTTCTACTTTGTGAAAAACACCTACGCGCCGCGCAGCGTTACAGTTACTTCTCTAATTACCAGGCATCTACCGGGCCGGAGAGAGCGTAAGGCTGAAAAATCATTACTTTCCAGAAAAAGATAAACCTGACAGGAATCTGTTTTATTTTAACCCGTTTTAGTGCCGATTAATAAGCCTCCACCAGAGCGACCCTGCACTCCCATCCCTTTCCAGCCTCGACAGACTGACCTGGTACAATTAGATCTTCTACCTCATAAACACTGGCTGTGCAGCAAATTATCGCAAAATACTAAATATTACAGTTACAAGTATTTATAAGGCGCCAACAAGTTCCGTAGCGCTGTACAATGGGCTGGACATAAGAGCAAATATAAATACGTTAGAAAAACAGAGAACAGTAAGAGAGAGGACCCTGCTCAAGAGCTTACAATCTAAGGAGAGAGGGGTGACACACTAACCTTATAATATGCTGTGTAAATGACCCCTGTGTTAGTGAGGCTGGGGATATGTAGAATATAAGGTGATGCACGCTGTAAATAAAGCCTACAGTAGGCTTGTGCACCGATTTTTTTTTCGGTTCGATTCGGTTCGATTTTTCGGATTTTTAAACTTTTCGATTCGGCTCGTTTCGACCGATTTCTGTTTCGATTCGGTTCGGCTCGATTCGTTTTTCGTGTACATTTTTGTTTCGGAATATCGACCATTTTTCGTATTTTCGTGTCACTTAGCTCGTTTTTTGTATCGACTTTTCGTGATTTCGGAAATTTTCGTTTTTCGGAATTGTACATGTTTTCGGAATATCGACCATTTTTCGTATTTTCGTGTCACTTTGCTCGTTGTTTGTATCGACTTTTCGTAATTTCGGAAATTTTCGTTTTTTCCGAACGTCTGTTCTCCTCGTTTCAAAGCAATAAATTTCGATTTGACACATTTCAAGTCCATTCGAAAATTCCGAAAATATTTCGTTTCGGCTCGGAAAACTTTTCGGATCTGCCATTTTCGGATCTAAAAATTTTCGGAAATTCGGCCGCATCCGAAAACACGAATCGGGAAATTTCGTGAAAATTCCGAAACCCGAAACGCACATCCCTAGCCTACAGCGCTCACAGAGCTCCCTCTATCACCTTTCCAAACTTTCCTGAGCATCCAGAGGTGCCCCATGAGGCCTTAGACACACGCTTTAGCTATGAGGCACATCCAGGCGTGCTCTTTGGGTGGCACAAGCAGGGCGTATGCCTTGGGCCCTGCATCTTTGGGTTCCCTGCACCACTGTTGACACCTTACGTGTGATAAAAGGTGTCATTGACCACCACCTCTCAATCAAGGGATGGTGAAAAGAGGAGCCGTACCATAGGAGTCTATTCACAAAGCATCGAAATTGAACGTAATTTCTGTGCTTTTCATTTTAGCCCATTTTGGCTCATTCAGTGATTCCATTTCGCCGAAAATACGGTGCATTCACTATTCACCACATAGTCACCGTATTTCGCCGAAAAATTGAGTCGCCGAAGAAGTTATCCAACGTCTGCGAAATGCGTAGAATTGGGCCAAAATTTCCTTGGCAAATCGCACCGAACTGAAGAAAAAAAAAAAAAAAAAAAAAGAAGCCGCTTATTCTCTTAAAAGGCATTTAAAACAATAAAAATGCATTAAAAATATGACTAAATAATAAAAAAAGTCCTTTAAAAAAAAGTAATAAAAAAGGGGTGGAAAAAATAATAAAGTCTTTTAAAAGATTAAAAAATGTCTTGTAAAAGCAATCCAAAAAAGGTATTTTAAAAATTAAAAAAATAAAAAGGTTTTTGCAAAAAATAAAAATATTAAATGATCTTTAAAAAAAATTACAAATGATTTTCCATTTATTACATTGAAACCTATGGGATTTGCCTGTTTAAACCAGTTGAATTGAAACACACTGAAAATCAGGTCATTTTGCTGACATTTCAGTAGAATTCGGCATTCTGTAAATAGATGAATCATTAGTGCTCTATGCGATAATTTCGTTACCGCCCAAACGCACCGAATTATGGAAAAATGCACCATATTTCTCTGTTAATTCCCCTGTATTTGGCGAATTGACAGCGAGTTTACAGGGTTATTCAGAGAGAGACGAACTGGCCTTGAAATTGCACCAAACAGTGAATTTCCCTGTACGTTGCAATTTCGTGGCAATTTGGCTATTCAAAAAGCAGGCAGTTTGCCAAATTTTGCCGAATTGCCAGAAAATACGGTGCCTGTTCGACGTCAGTGAAATCCCCCATAGAGAAGCAATGGTTAATCTATTCACAGACACCGAACAGCAGAGAAATGTCAGTGAATTGCCCTGCCGTTCGGTGGTTTCATTCGGCAGGTTTACTCAGACGAATCCCATAGGTTTCAATGTTAAAAATATTCCCGTTTTTATTCAATATCTAATAAACCGTTTATTATTTTAATCTGTAGCAAAAAGACTCTTTTTTTTTTAAGGTATTTTTTGTCAAAAAAAATGTCAGATTGTTTTTTAAATAGTTTGTTTATTTCTTTTTTCTGTAACAGACCATTTTATTATTATTCATCGGATCTTATATGTTAATTCCAGACATTTCCTTGCAGTTTTTTTTTTTCAATAGTTCTTTGTTTTTTTTTACCCCGTTTGTCGGCTTGTCGGCTTTTTCCGGCAGTTGGTCAGCACTGTGTTCGGCAGATCGTTGGATTTTTTCCGATGCGTTTGGCAGGCTTGCGGCGGATCGTCGGGTACGTTCAGCGAGTTTTCTGCGGTGTTTCGGATCAATACCATTTTTTCGGTTCGTATCAGCGGGTTATCGGCTCATTTTTCGGATCAGTTCGGCTTTTCCTTGCACTTCGGGGACCATGTGGTGAAAGTTGAAAAGTGCGAGGAACGAGAGAGCACCAAAATGTTATATTTAGAGAATACACAAATTGCTCCGAAATTGCGCCATATTGTTTTTTGTATCTTATATTGTGTTTATTTATCCACCACAATTTTTTTGTATAGTGGAGATTCCAGCTGATTGTATCTTTTGTTGTTCCTTTGTTTGTTCCATTTTTTTGATACGTAACATTCCAACATTTCATCTCATTGTATTACCCTCCTGCCTGGGGCTGCGTTACGCCTCGCGCTTCTCATGCTCGATGTATGAGGGACCTAAAGGGTAAATAGACAAGAAATAAAATAAGAATAAATAAGAGGGGATAAAAAGAATTTTATTCTGAATGCTGTTTGATTCTCATCCTGTCCTGAAGCCTCTGTGATGTGAGTGTTCCCCAGTTGGACCACCATCGTCATAGACACTTTGAAGTATCCAGGACATGCCTGGGCCGTATTAAACCCAAGCCTAAGGCTAAGCCGAGCTAGACGGAGCATGTCCGATCACCAAACATCACACTGGACAGGAAACTAAAACATACTTTCTCAATCTTTTAATTAAAAGGAATGGGCACAAATCATTGGTTGGATCCATGTATGTTTAGTGATGCCACAGGAAGTGATGTCACAATGTTATTCACATTAACCCCTTAAGGACAGAGCATTTGTACAAGTTCTGATCAAAACAATACCCAGAATTTTAGCTCTATGTCCGTTCAAACATAATTTACATCTTTCATATTAAGTGAGCCCACACTTATTATATATCATTTTTTTTCCCGGACAAATGATGATATATAATTACGCAAATATTTATATAAGAAACATAATTTAATATGAAAAAAAGAATCTAAAAGTGTCTGAGAAAACAGGAAATTTAGCTATTTTCAGATTTCTGCTTTGCGTTTTACCTGTGAATGTCATGAGGCTTCTCCTCTGTGTCTCTCACCTCGGATCAAAGTGAGAAGAGGGGGGCAAAGACAATGTCTCAAGGGGTTATTCAGAGAGAGCGCAGAAATTTTGTGCTCTCTCGTTCGGCGCACTTTGACAAGTTAAGTTCGCCGACCCTGCGGTGAGTTCAGCATTCCCGTTCCATGATGTGCACCGAAGGGATCTGCTGAACCCTGCCGAACGCAGCCGACGACCGCTGAACAGACCGCCGCCCGCACCCAACGATCTGTCGAACACCGCTGAACCGCCCGCCGCACGCAGCTGATGATGCAACGAACGCTGCTGATCGGCCACTGGAAGCCGCCGAACTGGGGGTCATAAGAAAAAGCATTTTTTTAAAAAAAAGGCATTTAAAACAATGAAAATCCATGGAAATAACAAAACAAGTTTCTATAAATAATAATAAAAATGTTACAGAATAAGAAAAAAAAAAAACCCTGTTAAAAAATATTGTAATTATCATCAATGGTGGTTGTGCCCTAAACTGCGCCTTATTGGTCTACATTGGCGGATTGGCTCCAACAAGCTTTTCAGCGACCGGTGGAGATCAACCCATGGACATTCTTTCTGTCCTGCCCCCTAGAAGGGCTACAAAAGGTGCGAAAACAAACTCATTGCTCGAGTCACCTTAATCGCTCGCAAAGCATTGACAAGGCACTGGAATGTCTCCTGGACGCAGATACTCCTTTCTATCGTTACCCTCTTCCTTCCCCTTTCTTATCTTTTCCCCCTTTTTCCTTTTTTTTCTTTTAATTTAAGTAATTTAATCTTTATTATCCGTACAAAGCACTTGTGTCTCATTTGAATAATGCATCGTATTTTTTGATATGTCGTATTATAAAATTTAATAAGATACAGAATTTCAAAAAAAAATATAATAATATTGGAATCAAAATTTTTGCCTAAAAAAATCCAGAATAATGCCTAAAAAAATTTCTAAAGAATAAGTAAATAAAAAATACTTTTTTGCTGCATATGAAAAGAAAAGAACAGTAAGTATTTTTTTTACATTGAAATGGGATTCGCCTGTTTAAACCTGTCGAACTGAAGCAACAAAAATCAGGGCATTTTGCCAACATTTCGGTGCAGTTCGGTGTCCCATTATTTCTCTATGGGGAATTTCACTGCCACCAAAGGTCACTGAATCACGGTGATCTGGGATGAATTGCATCGTATTTCGCTGGCAATTTGCCAATATTTGGCAAATTGCCAGCTTTTTGAATAGCCGAATTGCACCAAATGGGGAAATTCACTGTTCGGTGCAATTTGGTAGCCAGTTTGGCCCTTACTGATTAACCCCATTCGGTGTTACAAATCATTGGCTGTGAGTGACATTGTAACGGTGTTCATGGTGACAGGCTGTGTCACCACTATCACATGGCTCAGAACGCCTGAGTTGCCAGGCAGACTCCCAATCAGCATCCAGACTACTGGGAAGGGAGGTGGGCCGCGCTATGCCCCCCTGAGTTATTTAAGTCTCCTTGCAGATTGCAAGGTATTAACGTTGGGCACATTGGGCATCATCAGGGCATTCAACGCAGGACTGTCACTGAGAGCTTGATTGTGTGATGTCATTCCAAGATGGCAACCACCGTGCTGAAACGCCAACGGGTCTTCAAGAGGGAATTCCTGCAGAGCTTCGCACAGCGCAGCTACACAGCAAGAATATCAGTCGCAGGAATAAGTTATAATGGTTTATGGAAGGAAAATGTCAGATGACTTCGATACTTTAATCTGATCTTATTAAAACATTTTTCTGATTCATTTCTCCGCTTTAATTCCATGTAAGACTCAGGACACACGTGCTGGCATTTCTCATACATTATAATGACATGACCTTTATTAAATCTCCTGTTATCCCCGCACTCTCCCCGTGGTCTTCTAATTGCTCCTCATCTCATTTCCCTGAATATATTGCGCTTCTCCTGGTTAATGGGACGTAGCAGCTCGGTTGCTTTTGCCGGGTTAATTCGCGGGAGGATTATTTTTGTGATATTGTATGTCACGCTGTAAGAACGTCTGCGACTTCTGTTCCAGAGCATCTAAAATTTCTTCCAGAGTCTTTGAGGTTATCATCATCATCCATCCTGGGGGATTAGCCTTTCTACCTGAGACGCTGAGAATCTATGTTTTCGCCATGAATATCTGACAATTCTCTCAGAGCCATCGAGAGAACCTGGTCGCATCACATGTATTTATTACCATTTTCCCCAAGACCTCTGGGAAAAGACTCGGGGCCTATTCCCTCCTTAACACTGATATAGCGAAGCTAATGGGGAAAACCTGTGCCTGCTGGTTCCCCACAGCATCCCCATTTTAGCATTAGATTCCGGGACAGGTGCTACCTCGGCACCTTGCCCCGCAACGCAGCGCTACCCTTGGTGATACCAGCGGTAGCGCCTCCGCACCACCTTGAATATCCCCTCCAGAAATCCATTGGACTCCATGGAGGGTTACGCTGTCGGGTCACGAGTCCTGCACGATCCGGCTCTTGTGAGATTGCGCAGCGCTGCGGAGTGATCACGGAGGGAGACAGGGAACTATTTGTCCCAGTCTCGCTCCTCCCGGCGGACTATTCTATTCATTCTGAGACTCTGAGAATCTTTAAAATCACTTGGAGAATCTTCCTGTTCTTCCTTGAGACCTGAGAATCTTTTGTATTCAATGAAACGCTGCAAATCTTCTGTTCGCTATGAAACCGAGACGCAGAGAATCTTCCCCTCACCAAGGGACCCCGAGAATCTTCCCCTCACCAAGGGACCCCGAGAATCTTCCCGTACACCCAGAGAATCTTCCCGTACACCCTGAGAATATTCCCCTCACCAAGGGACCCTGAGAATCTTCCCGTACACCCCAAGAATCTTCCCGTACACCCTGAGAATCTTCCCCTAACCAAGGTACCCCAGGAATCTTCCGGTACACCCCAAGAATCTTCCCGTACATCCCAAGAATCTTCCCGTACAAACTGAGAATCTTCCTGTACACCCTGAGAATCTTCCCCTCACCAAGGGACCCTGAGAATCTTCCCCTCACCAAGGGACCCCAAGAATCTTCCCGTACACCCCGAGAATCTTCCCGTACACCCCGAGAATCTTCCCGTACACCCCGAGAATCTTCCCGTACACCCCAAGAAACTTCCCGTACACCCTGAGAATCTTCCCCTCACCAAGGGACCCCAAGAATCTTCCCGTACACACAGAGAATCTTCCCGTACACCCTGAGAATATTCCCGTATACCCTGAGAATCTTCCCCTCACCAAGGGACCCCAAGAATCTTCCCGTACACCCTGAGAATATTCCCCTTACCAAGGGACCCCAAGAAATATTCCCGTACACCTTGAGAATCTTCCTGTACACACCAAGAATCTTCCCATACTACACACAAGAATCTTCCCGTACACCCCGAGAATCTTCCCGTACACCCCGAGAATCTTCCCGTACACCGAGAATCTTCCCGTACAACCCGAGAATCTTCCCCTCACCAAGGGACCCTGAGAATCTTCCCGTACACCCTGAGAATCTTCCCATACACCCTGAGAATCTTCCCGTACACCCTGAGAATCTTCCCATACACCCTGAGAATCTTCCCGTACACCCTGAGAATCTTCCCATACACCCTGAGAATCTTCCCGTACACCTGAGAATCTTCCGTACACCCTGAGAATCTTCCGTACACCCTGAGAATCGTCCCTACACCCTGAGAATATTCCCCTTACCAAGGACCCCAAGAATCTTCCCGTACACCTTGAGAATCTTCCCATACACCCTGAGAATCTTCCCATACCCCTGAGAATCTTCTCTACACCCTGAGAATCTTCCCTCACCAAGGGACCCTGAGAATCTTCCCGTACACCCTGAGAATCTTCCCGTACACCTGAGAATCTTCCCCTCACCAGGGACCCTGAGAATCTTCCCGTACACCCCGAGAATCTTCCGGTGCACCCTGAGAATCTTCCCCCATACACCCAGAGAATCTTCCCCTCACCAAGGGACCCCAAGAATCTTCCCCTCACCAAGGGACCCCAAGAATCTTCCCGTACACCCAGAGAATCTTCCCGTACACCCAGAGAACTTCCCCTCACCAAGGGACCCCAAGAATCTTTCCATACACACCAAGAATCTTCCCGCGTACACCCCGAGAATCTTCCCTTCCCAAGGGACCTGAGAATCTTCCTGTACACCCGCTGAGAATCTTCTGTACGCTGAGAATCTTCCGTAGACCAGAGAATCTTCCCCTCACACCCTGAGAATCTTCCCTCACCAGGGACCCCGAGAATCTTCCCGTACACCCAGAGAATCTTCCCGTACACACCAGAGAATATTCCCATACACCACCCTGAGAATCTTCCCGTACACCCCAAGAATCTTCCCGTACACCCTGAGAATCTTCCGTACACCTTGAGAATCTTCCCGTACACCACCAAGAATCTTCCCGTACACACCGAGAATCTTCCCGTACACCCTGAGAATCTTCCCGTACACCCTGAGAATCTTCCCTCACCCCCTGAGAATCTTCCCGTACACCCCAAGAATCTTCCCGTACACCCCGAGAATCTTCCCGTACACCCTGAGAATCTTCCCGTCACCAGGGACCCGAGAAACTTCCCGTACACCCTGAGAATCTTCCCCTCACCAAGGGACCCCAAGAATCTTCCCGTACACACAGAGAATCTTCCCGTACACCCTGAGAATATTCCCGTACACCCTGAGAATCTTCCCCTCACCAAGGGACCCCAAGAATCTTCCCGTACACACAGAGAATCTTCCTGTACACCCTGAGAATCTTCCCGTACACCCTGAGAATCTTCCCGTACACCCTGAGAATCTTCCCCTCACCAAGGGACCCAAGAATCTTCCCGTACACCCTGAGAATCTTCTCGTACACCCTGAGAATCTTCCCGTACACCCAGAGAATCTTCCCATACACCCTGAGAATCTTCCCATACCACCAGGGACCCTGAGAATCTTCCCGTACACCTTGAGAATCTTCCCGTACACACCAGAATCTTCCCATACACACCGAGAATCTTCCCGTACACCCTCCGACCCCGGAATCTTCCCGTACACCCCGAGAAGTCTTCCCGTACACCCGAGAATCTTCCCGTACACCCCAAGAAACTTCCCGTACACCTGAGAAATCTTCCCCGTACACCCTGAGAATCTTCCCCTCACCAAGGGACCCCGAGAAACTTTCCCGTACACCCTGAGAATCTTCCAGCTCACCAAAGGGCCCCAAGAATCTTCCGTTACACCCTGAGAATCTTCCCGTACACCCTGAGAATCTTCCCCTCAACCAAGGACGCCAGAATCTTCCCGTACACCCTGAGAATCCTCCCGTACACCTTCTGAGAATCCTCCTGTTACACCTGAGAATCTTCCCGTACAACCCGAGAATCTTCCCGTTACCCAAGAATCTTCCCGTACCACCCAAGAATCTTCCCGTATACCCTGAGAATCTTCCCCTTCACCAAGGACCTTGAGAATATTCCCGTACACCCCAAGAATCTTCCAAGTTACACCCCTGAGAATCTTCCCGTAACACCCTGAGAATCTTCCCTCACCAAGGGAACCTGAGAATCTTCCGTACACCCTGAGAATCTTCCCGTACACCCTGAGAATCTTCCCTCACCAAGGACCCCAAAATCTTCCCCTCACCAAGGGACCCCAAGAATCTTCCCGTACACCCTGAGAATATTCCCCTTACCCAAAGGACCCCAAGAATATTCCCGTACACCTGAGAATCTTCCTGTACACACCAAGAATCTTCCCATACACACCAAGAATCTTCTACGTACACCCCGAGAATCTTCCCGTACACCCCGAGAATCTTCCCGTACACCGAGAATCTTCCCGTACACCCGAGAATCTTCCCCACCAAGGGACCCTGAGAAATTCCCCGTACACCCTGAGAATCTTCCCATACACCCTGAGAATCTTCCCGTACACCCTGAGAGAATCTTCCCATACACCCTGAGAATCTTCCCGTACACCCTGAGAATCTTCCCATACACCCTGAGAATCTTCCCGTACCCCTGAGAATCTTCCCGTACACCCTGAGAATCTTCCCGTACACCCTGAGAATCGTCCCTTACACCCTGAGAATATTCCCCTTACAAGGGACCAAGAATCTTCCCGTACACCTTGAGAATCTTCCCATACACCCTTCGAGGAATCTTCCCATACCCCTGAGAATCTTCTCTACACCCTGAGAATTCTCCCTCACCAAGGACCCTGAGAATCTTCCCGTACACCCTGAGAATCTTCCCGTACACCCTGAGAATCTTCCCCTCACCAAGGGACCCCAAGAATCTTCCCGTACACCCTGAGAATCTTCCCGTACACCCTGAGAATCTTCCCCTCACCAAGGGACCCCAAGAATCTTCCCGTACACCCTGAGAATCCTCCCGTACACCCTGAGAATCCTCCTGTACACCCCGAGAATCTTCCCGTACAACCCGAGAATCTTCCCGTACCCCAAGAATCTTCCCGTACACCCCAAGAATCTTCCCGTATACCCTGAGAATCTTCCCCTCACCAAGGGACCTTGAGAATATTCCCGTACACCCCAAGAATCTTCCCGTACACCCTGAGAATCTTCCCGTACACCCTGAGAATCTTCCCCTCACCAAGGGACCCTGAGAATCTTCCCGTACACCCTGAGAATCTTCCCGTACACCCTGAGAATCTTCCCCTCACCAAGGGACCCCAAAAATCTTCCCCTCACCAAGGGACCCCAAGAATCTTCCCGTACACCCTGAGAATATTCCCCTTACCAGGGACCCCAAGAATATTCCCGTACACCTTGAGAATCTTCCTGTACACACCAAGAATCTTCCCATACACACCAAGAATCTTCTCGTACACCCCGAGAATCTTCCCGTACACCCCGAGAATCTTCCCGTACACCGAGAATCTTCCCGTACACCCCGAGAATCTTCCCCTCACCAAGGGACCCTGAGAATCTTCCCGTACACCCTGAGAATCTTCCCATACACCCTGAGAATCTTCCCGTACACCCTGAGAATCTTCCCATACACCCTGAGAATCTTCCCGTACACCCTGAGAATCTTCCCATACACCCTGAGAATCTTCCCGTACACCCTGAGAATCTTCCCGTACACCCTGAGAATCTTCCCGTACACCCTGAGAATCGTCCCTTACACCCTGAGAATATTCCCCTTACCAAGGGACCCCAAGAATCTTCCCGTACACCTTGAGAATCTTCCCATACACCCTGAGAATCTTCCCATACCCCTGAGAATCTTCTCTACACCCTGAGAATCTTCCCCTCACCAAGGGACCCTGAGAATCTTCCCGTACACCCTGAGAATCTTCCCGTACACCCTGAGAATCTTCCCCTCACCCAGGGACCCTGAGAATCTTCCCGTACACCCCGAGAATCTTCCGGTGCACCCTGAGAATCTTACCATACACCCAGAGAATCTTCCCCTCACCAAGGGACCCCAAGAATCTTCCCCTCACCAAGGGACCCCAAGAATCTTCCCGTACACCCAGAGAATCTTCCCGTACACCCAGAGAATCTTCCCCTCACCAAGGGACCCCAAGAATCTTCCCATACACACCAAGAATCTTCCCGTACACCCCGAGAATCTTCCCTTCACCAAGGGACCCCGAGAATCTTCCCGTACACCCTGAGAATCTTCTCGTACACCCTGAGAATCTTCCCGTACACCCAGAGAATCTTCCCATACACCCTGAGAATCTTCCCATACACCCAGGGACCCTGAGAATCTTCCCGTACACCTTGAGAATCTTCCCGTACACACCAAGAATCTTCCCATACACACCGAGAATCTTCCCGTACACCCCGAGAATCTTCCCGTACACCCCGAGAATCTTCCCGTACACCTTGAGAATCTTCCCGTACACACCAAGAATCTTCCCATACACACCGAGAATCTTCCCGTACACCCGAGAATCTTCCCGTACACCCCGAGAATCTTCCCGTACACCCGAGAATCTTCCCGTACACCCCAAGAATCTTCCCGTACACCTGAGAATCTTCCCGTACACCCTGAGAATCTTCCCCTCACCAAGGGACCCCGAGAAACTTCCCGTACACCCTGAGAATCTTCCCCTCACCAAGGGACCCCAAGAATCTTCCCGTACACACAGAGAATCTTCCCGTACACCCTGAGAATATTCCCGTACACCCTGAGAATCTTCCCCTCACCAAGGGACCCCAAGAATCTTCCCGTACACACAGAGAATCTTCCTGTACACCCTGAGAATCTTCCCGTACACCCTGAGAATCTTCCCGTACACCCTGAGAATCTTCCCCTCACCAAGGGACCCCAAGAATCTTCCCGTACACCCTGAGAATCCTCCCGTACACCCTGAGAATCCTCCCGTACACCCCGAGAATCTTCCCGTACAACCCGAGAATCTTCCTGTACCCCAAGAATCTTCCCGTACACCCCAAGAATCTTCCCGTATACCCTGAGAATCTTCCCCTCACCAAGGGACCTTGAGAATATTCCCGTACACCCCAAGAATCTTCCCGTACACCCTGAGAATCTTCCCGTACACCCTGAGAATCTTCCCCTCACCAAGGGACCCTGAGAATCTTCCCGTACACCCTGAGAATCTTCCCCTCACCAAGGGACCCCAAAAATCTTCCCCTCACCAAGGGACCCCAAGAATCTTCCCGTACACCCTGAGAATATTCCCCTTACCAAGGGACCCCAAGAATCTTCCCGTACACCTTGAGAATCTTCCTGTACACACCAAGAATCTTCCCATACACACCAAGAATCTTCCCGTACACCCCGAGAATCTTCCCGTACACCCCGAGAATCTTCCCGTACACCGAGAATCTTCCCGTACACCCCGAGAATCTTCCCCTCACCAAGGGACCCTGAGAATCTTCCCGTACACCCTGAGAATCTTCCCGTACACCCTGAGAATCTTCCCGTACACCCTGAGAATCTTCCCATACACCCTGAGAATCTTCCCATACACCCTGAGAATCTTCCCGTACACCCTGAGAGTCTTCCCATACACCCTGAGAATCTTCCCATACACCCTGAGCATCTTCCCGTACACCCTGAGAATCTTCCCGTACACCCTGAGAATCTTCCCATACACCCTGAGAATCTTCCATACACCCTGAGAATCTTCCGTACACCCTGAGAATCTTCCCGTACACCCTGAGAATCTTCCCGTACACCCTGAGAATCGTCCCTTACACCCTGAGAATATTCCCCTTACCAAGGGACCCCAAGAATCTTCCCGTACACCTTGAGAATCTTCCCATACACCCTGAGAATCTTCCCATACCCCTGAGAATCTTCCCTACACCCTGAGAATCTTCCCCTCACCAAGGGACCCTGAGAATCTTCCCGTACACCCTGAGAATCTTCCCGTACACCCTGAGAATCTTCCCCTCACCCAGGGACCCTGAGAATCTTCCCGTACACCCCGAGAATCTTCCGGTGCACCCTGAGAATCTTCCCATACACCCTGAGAATCTTCCCCTCACCAAGGGACCCCAAGAATCTTCCCCTCACCAAGGGACCCCAAGAATCTTC
This sequence comes from Leptobrachium leishanense, assembly GCA_009667805.1. NCBI lineage: Eukaryota > Metazoa > Chordata > Amphibia > Anura > Megophryidae > Leptobrachium > Leptobrachium leishanense. The sequence continues at coordinate 21,522 of RXON01002109.1, read as the reverse complement.
CCGTACACACCAAGAATCTTCCCGTACACCCCGAGAATCTTCCCCTCACCAAGGGACCCCAAGAATCTTCTCGTACACCCTGAGAATCTTCCCGTACACCCAGAGAATCTTCCCATACACCCTGAGAATCTTCCCATACACCCAGGGACCCTGAGAATCTTCCCGTACACCTTGAGAATCTTCCCGTACACACCAAGAATCTTCCCGTACACACCAAGAATCTTCCCATACACACCGAGAATCTTCCCGTACACCCCGAGAATCTTCCCGTACACCCTGAGAATCTTCCTGTACACCCCGAGAATCTTCCCGTACACCCCGAGAATCTTCCCGTACACCCCGAGAATCTTCCCGTACACCCTGAGAATCTTCCCGTACACCCTGAGAATTTCCACACTCACCCTGTGATCCTGTGCTTTCATCCTGGTGTTAAATATCTGCATTTCCATGTATGAATGATTTCTGGCACCACAGAGACGTTTCGGGTCGCATTGCTCACAATTCTTAATAATTCAAGTTATTTTACCAGGGGACGCGGTGACGCCAAGACCTGCTGAATAAAATACTATGGGTGTTAAGTCGCTGAATAAAAGATGATTAGTATAGGTCAGATTTGAATTTCAATCCCGTGCTGGTGTTGATGGGGTGAACATACGTTACGCCGTCTACCCGATTCAAAGGCAAATCATCAAAAGCTCAGCGTCGGCGCGCGCCAGACCCGCAGCTCAAAGAACACACAAAAAAAATAAGAAAGTCCAAAAATTCCCAGTGAAGAAAATAATGGGAGGAATCGATCTATTATTTAATAACTTAGTCATCGGGAGCTGCTTTTATTCTCTTAACTTGGTAAAAAAAACAAACAAAGAACAAAAAAACAACAAAAACACGAAAAAGATGTCAGAGAGAAGACTCACAGTCAGGAAGTGTTCCCTCTAAGCATCGCTGCCTCCTGGCAGCTGCATTAACATAAGTGACATAATACAAACAGTAGAAGCAGCAGCGACTCTAGGAACAATATATAGGGAGCATTAAGATACCACAGCCAAAACGGGGGGGGGAATAATTTTAGCCACTAAATCATATAACTGAAAAAGAACGAAGTGTATATATGAATAAGATTCCAAAATCCCAGAGTAATGTGATGCGATGACACCTTTATGTTGCACTAACCTGATACATAAATTCAATATTTTATTTGCCGCAATTCGGCGTTTTTCGCTGACGTCCGAACTGCTTCAGCATCTCCAATTTTCACGATTATGGTGACCATTCACTAAATAGTGAATTCACAATATTTTCGGTAAAATTTATTGTGAATTGTGACAAGCAATAAAATAATAAAAATAATAAACAGTGTGGCATGTAGCCTACCCATTAACCCCTAAAACACCAGTAATCAAGGGAAAACATGAAATGAATACACTGTGAGGCATGTAGCCTACCCATTAACCCTTAACATGCCATTAATCAAGGGTAAACGTGAAATTAATACTGTGGCATGTAGCCTATCCATTAACCCCTAAAATGCTAGTTATAAAGAGAAAACATGAAATATATACACTGAGGCATGTAGTTCCGAAGTCTACTCGTATCACCCCTTCTCTTACTACAGAGACAGAAGACGTGCCGTGTGGGGGGGAGGTATGTGTGTGAAGGGGCTTCACACTACGCCCAGTTTCCTGGCTCATGTGTCAGGGGATCCTACTTCCCAACGCTCTATGAAGGGTCTCATTGGTGGGTTTACATACAATCACACGGTGGCTCTACTAAGTGCCCCTTATTCACTGCGCTCCAACTGCCCCATGCGTTCCAGCAGTCGATTGGCTTAACGCCTCGCGGGCGGCTGAGCTGGGTGTGGCGGCTGACATGTTGGACTTATTTTTAGTTATCCGTCAGCGTGAAGCCTCAGGTACAACTCATATCACACGACACAAACACACACACACACAACCTCACAAACAAAGGCATACAGATGTAGACATACAAAAACATACAGAAAGACACACACATATACATACAGACACACACGAAGACAGACATACACAACAAACACACATGCAGTAAAACACAAACATATACACACAGACATGCAGACACAAACACACAGACACACACATAACAGACACAAGCACACATATACATACAGAAACATAAATAAACACACACATACACACATACACAGACATAAACATACACAAAGACACACACACAGACACATACACAGACACAAAGTCACAAAGACGCACAAACCCACAGACACACACGCAAAGACACACAGGCACACAAAGACAGACAAATACATACACACATATGCACAGACACATACACAAAGTCGCACAGACACACAGGTGGACAGACACATACACAAAGTCGCACAGACACACAGGTGGACAGACACACACACAAAGTCGCACAGACACACAGATGCACTCCTACACACATACACAAGGACACACAGACACAGAAAAATATAGACACCCGCACAGAAACACATACACACAGACACAACAAATACGCACAGACACACACAACCACTGAAAATCGTGTAAAATCAGAGCAGCCGCCAGTTCAGGAAAACATTACTTATTACTTTTCATTCGCTTTCCGGCCGTTCTGCATTTTCTGCTTCTCACGTCACTTAACAAAAAGCAAGAGAAGCCCGTTTCTGTTCCTCTCTGTAACGCGGGCGATGTTTGTCAGTAATAAGACGTCACTTTGAAACTGGCCTCGCCGAGCGCTGGGAAGCGCAGATAGCGCAGAATGAAACGCGCTGGTCTCAGCTTAGAGCCGGGCGGCGGCGAGAGGAAAAGACCCACATAATCCTCCTTTAAACAGAAAAAAAGCCCAAAACAACATAGGTTACACAAGGAAAACGTGCGCTCGCTGGGAAACGCGCCGAGCGGTTTGATCTCGGGAAATTGGAAAATGAGTTTAAAGGTAAGCGTGCGGCCTGTTTGCCTCCGCGCCTGATAATCCCACGCCCGTACATTCCTCCGTAAAAGCAAACAATTACGTGGAAAAAAAAAACAACAACAACAACAACATGCTCACAGCGCAGCCAATCACTTTGTAGAATAACATTTAGGAAAGTGTTTCTGTTTGTATCGAATCGCTGCTCCTTTGTCTTTCCTCGTTATTTACAGTTTCCAAAATGAAGTGGCTGCAACTCGCAGCCGATCCTGGTGCTCTCACAGCTCACTCGGTGCAACTCATTTAAAATTTGTTTAGTTTCCGATCAATTCGTTCTGTTTTTCAATCTGTTTCGTTACGTTCGTTATGTTACCATGATTCGTATTTTGGATTGATTCGTTATTTCGTTTTTATCAGTATTTCGTTTTTTGGATCAATTTGTATTTCGTGTTTATTAGATATTTCGTGTTTATTAATTATTTTGTTTTTATTACTTGTTTCGGAATGTGAAACAGATGAATTAATTACTTAGATTAGGGTAAAAAATAAATAAAAAAAAAGATAACTAATCCCCCTGTCTTTAGTCTTGAAACCTATTCAGCACTTTAGATAGCAGCTCCGCAGGCCTGCTGTCCTTGGTACTGAATAGGTTTCAGCACCATAGACAGCACCCGCCGAACGCAGCCAGGTTGAACAAAAGAAAAAAAACACTGCATTCGGAAAAAAAAAAAAGGACTAATTTAAAAAAAATTAGGAAACCAAAACTTTCATCAAAAAATCCCGAAAAATACCTAAAAAAAATCCTAAAAATAAAATAGAGACTTTCTGCTGCAAGTGAAAACATTAAAGAGTTGACTAAATATTGGATAAAAACGGGGAATATTTTTAACATTGAACCCCAAATATCGCTACTACGAACATCATTTATTGGGCGTCTCTTCTATACATATGCTTTGCTTTCCAAGAAGATGCAGGGAGATGACGCAGCAAAATAAAAAATAAATATAAATATAAAAATAATAGTATTTTTAAAAAATTAACTAAATAAATAAAAATAGTTAGAAATAAAAAAAAAAAAAAATGTTTTTTTTTAATTATATATATACAGTTGTGTTCAAAATGATTCAACCCCCAATGCTGTAAAGGGTTTTAGGGAATTTAGTGTACATTTGTAATTGTATTCAGAATGAAATCCTACAAGGACTTTTTAAAGAACCATATGCAACTAAAATGACATCAATTGGTTTTGTAATACAGTAGTAAATGTTTATTTTGTGAATTCTTCATTGACACAATTATTCAACCCCTTAAAGACTACCACTCTGAAGAACAGAGGTTCATTCAAGTGTTTTCAATCAGGTATTGAAAACACCTGTGGATGTCACGGAGCAGCAATAAAGCATAATAAGCACCAATTAGGCAGCTTTAAAATGACTGTGATACTCAGCTCCTTCTAGACATTTACTGGTGTGGTTACAAACATGGTGAAGTCAAGAGAATGGTCCAGGAAGACAAGAGAAGAGGTGATTACTCTTCACAGGAAGGGCAATGGCTATAAGAAGATTGCAAAGATGTTAAACATACCAAGAGAGACCATAGGAAGCATCATTCGCAAATTCAAGGCAAAGGGCACAGTTGAAACGCTACCTGGTCGTGGCAGAAAGAAGATGCTGACTTCGACTGCTGTGCGCTACCTGAAGCGTAGAGTGGAGAAAAGTCCCCGTGTGACTGCTGAGGAACTGAGAAAAGATTTGTCAGATGTGGGTACTGAAGTTTCAGCTCAGACAATACGGCGCACACTGCGTAATGAAGGCCTCCATGCCAGAACTCCCAGGCGCACCCCCTTGCTGTCTCCAAAGAATAAGAAGAGTCGACTGCAGTATGCCAAAAGTCATGTGGACAAACCACAGAAGTTTTGGGATAGTGTTCTGTGGACTGATGAAACAAAATTAGAACTGTTTGGGCCCATGGATCAACGCTATGTTTGGAGGAGGAAGAACAAGGCCTATGAAGAAAAGAACACCTTGCCTACTGTGAAGCATGGCGGGGGTCAATCATGCTTTGGGGCTGTTTTGCTTCTGCAGGTACAGGGAAACTTCAGCGTGTGCAAGGTACCATGAATTCTCTTCAGTACCAGGAGATATTGGATGACAATGTGATGCAGTCCGTCACAAACCTGAGGCTTGGGAGACGTTGGACCTTTCAACAGGACAATGATCCCAAGCATACCTCCAAGTCCACTAGAGCATGGTTGCAGATTAAAGGCTGGAACATTTTGGAGTGGCCATCGCAGTCACCTGACTTAAATCCGATTGAGAACCTCTGGTGGGACTTAAAGAAAGCAGTTGCAGTGCGCAAGCCTAAGAATGTGACTGAACTGGAGGCTTTTGCCCATGACGAATGGGCGAAGATACCCGTAGATGGCTGCAAGACACTTGTGTCAAGCTATGCTTCACGTTTAAAAGCTGTTATAACTGTAAAAGGATGTTGTACTAAGTACTAAGATTGAATGTCACTTGGGGGTTGAATAAAACTGATAATGATGTGAGCACAGAAAAGACATTTGTGGTTATTTCATTATAAATGTTATGTTATATTTGTCTGACCTACACGTGCCTCTTTGATTTAATTGTAAGCAAGATGACTGAAAGATCAAAATCAATGTCAAACTGGCCAAAACACTCAATTTCAGTGGGGGTTGAATAATTTTGAACACAACTGTATATAGCAGTCTGTAGTGATACCTTTTTTATTGGACTAACGTTACATTTAAAGTACAAACCTTCGTCAGGCATAGAAGCTTACTGATCAGAATAGTAGAATTAAATATATATATAATTGCAACTCACTTGAAGACGCAGTGGCACTCCAGGACTGTTTGAAATTTCTTTTATTCAATCCATAAAATCGAATAAAAGAAATTTCAAACAGTCCTGGAGTGCCACTGCGTCTTCAAGTGAGTTGCAATTTGGATATTGAGCCCAGCAGTGAGGCACCGGGCATTCTTTAAATCATTAAGCATGAGTGCATGGCAGAATATATATATATATATATATATCACAATAACAATAATAAATGCGAAATAAGAATACGTCAATAAAAATAATAACTAAATTAAAAAAACAAAATAAAATATATATAGGAATTTATTTATTTATTTATAAAGTATTTTACCAGGAAGGATACATTGAGATTAGGAATTAAAAATAATAATGGATAACAAAGTGGCAAAATAAAAAATATATATAAATCAACAGTAATAATAATAGAAGGAATGAAATATTAAAGCAGCACTATAAAAAATAAAACAAATATATAAATAATAATATAAATTTATATATATATTTATAGATATACGTATATATAAAAATGAAAGGGTTAAGAGTTGCTAGAATCTTTAAAGGGTTAAATTTGGGTAAAATCTTTAAAGTTTAAATGTATAAGCTACTGTTGAAATCTTTGAATGTGTTAGCTGGTGTGCTCTCCTCTTGGTTTGTTAAATGGAAAAAAAAACAAAAATAATCCGCTACACCAACAAGCAGGAAAAAAGTTAAATAGTTTTATATTAATGACCTACGTTTCAGTTCTCACTGAATTTTTTTTTCCCAAGGTACCATATACTGTATATATATGTAAATAAAAAAACAGCAAAATAAAAAAATAATAAAAAGCAGCAAAATAAAATTTCTAAATAATACAATAGCAAAAAAAGTAAATAATAAAACAGCAAAATAAAAAATAAAATATATAAATAATAATAGTGGTTATAATATTAGATTAAATAGCGGACATGGCAATAAAAAAAGTTTGAGGACAGAACTGAGAGGTGCAGATCACTAAACGCAGGAGCTTACAATCTAGAGGAGAGAAGTGACGCTGTTTTCGTTCCTCTTAAATTCTAATTACTCAGTAGCAAAGGGTTAATCCAGTTGTTTAAGATAAAGAAATGTAACTTTGTATTGTTACATCTTGAAAATCAATAAACATAGCATAAAATGATAAGTAAATGTATCACATTGTATAAAGTTACAGCAGATGCAGAGGGGGGATAATTTAATGAATTTGGGTCATTAAGATATTTAAGTAAAAAAAAAAGCTGTGTAAAAATCCTTTAATCCCATACAAGGAAGGAAAAGGAATGTGAAGATCCCAGAGTGTCTGGGTTTTAGGGATGAGGACTTTGCAGGACAATGCAATAAATGTGTAAAGAATGTCCTGTTGGCAGCTTAATCTCAGGAACACAGGGTGACTCCTGCTCACATCCAAATTAGGACCAGACACAGAGATCTGCCCCTGACATTGTGCTTCTCCAACCCCAGGGGGTGAGGGGACAGAGCAGAGACCTGATAACAGTCAGGAAGGATCCCAATTCCAGGGATATAAAAGGGCACCTGGGGATCACTGGGACCAGAGCAAGACACAAAGTAGCCAGCAAGCAGATACTGGAAGGACAATAAGGTCCCATAGGACAGGGAAGAGGAGAAGGGAAATAAAGAGAAAAACCCTGACATCCAGGAGAGACAGGAGAAAAGAAACCCAGAGAGGGAGGAAGGAGGATTAGCAAGAGCTAGAGGAGAAGCAGAACAGGGAACTGCAGGAAAGGGTGAAGGACCTCTCTCTCTCTCTCCATCATTAGCTGCTGCTGCTGCCTCTTCTTCTCCTGAGGGACAATGACCAGCAAGGTCTCTCTGCTCTGTGTTGCTCTCCTGCTCCTCATCATCCAGATCCACAGCTCTGGAGCTCATCCCTTAGAGGACCAGGACTCTGAGAACCAGCTGGACTCCTTCAAGGTGAGCATGGAGGTACCAACTGTTAGATTGCAAGCTCCTTGTACAACGTCTAACTTTAGGTCTGTGGGGATAGAACATGGGTATTTTGGGTTGTGGATCTGAGGGTTATTTTTCTAAGATGTGGGGTGAACTGTGACAATGAACTAGTGCTAATATACAGACTATCTCACATTATATATATATATATAATTAATGTGCACATCATTAACTGTATAGAGTGCAGGGGTAAAGTGCTGACTGATCTATAGGCAGATCTGAAAGCCAAAACACAGGTTCATGGGGGGGGGGCAAGGTATAGACTCACTTATACATGGGTTATTGAACATATAGATCTATAGAGGGGAGGGTTGATGTATAGATTCATTTTTATGGACAAGGGTTAATGCACATATAGATGCATATGGGTGGTAATATATCGATTTTTTTAAGATATATGGGTTAACTCTAACCTATAGATCTAAAGGGGGAAATGTTAATGTATTGACTCATTTAAAGAACTATAGGTTAATGCACATATAGCTCTATGGGGGGAAGTGTCAATGTATTTATTTATAGGGGCATGGGTTAATGCACATATAGAACTATAGGGGTATTAATGCATAGATTCATTTATCGAGATATGAGTTCATGCACATATAAATCACATATAGATATAGGGGAGCACTAAAATATAGATTTATTTCTAGGCATGTGAGCTGATGCACATATAGATCTATAGGTAGTGTCACTATATTGATTTATTTATAGAGATATGGGTTAATACACATATAGATCTATAGCAGGGAAGTGTTAATGTATAGATTTATCGAGATCTGAGTTAACGCACATATAGATCTATAGCGGGTAGTTAATATAGCGATTTATTATTATACATATGGGTCAATACACACATAAATCTATAGTGAGAGTTAATGTATAGATTAATGTATAGAGACATGGTTTAATACACATATAGATCTATAGTGAGAGTTAATGTATAGATGTATAGAGACATGGTTTAATACACATATAGATCTATAGGGAAAAGTTAATATATAGATTTATTAATATCGATACGGGTTGATACACATAATGTTCTATAGGAGGGGTGCTATAGATTAACCTGTAGTTAGACGTGATAACGCACGGCGCACACACTGATCTCCAGGCAGAGGATTTAATGCACACATTAATTTATAGAGTGACAGACTAATGTATATTTTATCTTACAGAGGGAGTGGCCACAGTATAGATTAATGTACAGAAGGGATTTTATACATATTGACCTATAGGGATGTGTCATAATAATCACCCAGACTTTGCATTAAATAGCAGCAGAGAGAGAGATGTGTGTTACGAGTCTATAGGGAATCTGTTTGTATACAGAATAAGCTTTATAAGGAGCGGTATTGGATTGTGTGATTTTGGATTGTGTGATTTTGGATTGTGTGTTTTTTTAATTGTGTGTGGTTTTGGATTGTGTGTGTTTTGAATTGTGCGTGTTATTTGGATTGTGTGTGTTATTTGGATTGTGTGGTTTTTGAATTTTGTGTGTTTGTTGGATTGTGTGTTTTTTGGATTATGTGTGTTTTTGGATTGTGTGTTTTTTGAATTTTGTGTGTTATTTGGATTATGTGTGTTTTTTGGATTGTGTGTATTTTCTCCAGAGGAAAAGGTTTTATGATGGGGGGGTAGCGTATGGATGTATAAACCTGTATCTGAGATGGGTTAACCCTTTCATAGGTTGTCCCACAGGAAGCAGTATATTATCTATAGGTGCATATAGGATACACAAAACACGTCTTTATGTGTATGGGCTGAATATTATATAAATAAAAACCTCCATCCTTGGGCGCTATTCCAGAATTGTTGCTAACGTTCGTGTCTCGATATGTAAGCGTCAGCACCAGTATAAGTGACTTTAACGCATACCACCCATAATACATTCCTGAAGCCACGCCTGTTAGCGCATTGTTTTTTGCGCGAGCTGGCACGAGCTTACTGTACTTTGCGCATCCTTTACTTAACATGGGAAGTGCAATCAGTAATTAGCGTCATCCCAACGTGAGAAGGTTGGCCCGATCCACTGCTTCTCCTGGCCTTGAGCAGAGTGAGACTGGGGACAAATAGTTCACAGTCTCCCTCTGCGATCACTCCACGGGGCTGCACGATAGAGCAAGGCTCGTGGCCCAGAAGCGCAACCCTCCATGGAGTCCTATGGACTCCAGGAGGTGATACTAGCAGTGGGGCAGAAGTGCTGCCGCGAGTATCCCAGTGGTTAGAGCTGCCCCGGAATATAATCGCGGTAACATGGGGACGCTACGGGAAATCTGCAGGCTCAGATATTTGCCCGTTATCGACCCAATGGCAGCGTGAAATAGGGAACAGGGCCCCTTGTTGGGTAAATTTGGAAAAAAGTCTATAATGAATCTGTCCTTCTCTTCAGCAGAAAAATGTGGGAATCTTCCTCTTAAAGGTGTTAGATGTTTTACATTTTTAAGCATCGTCCCCAGCCTATCAGGAGATGAGATCTTTCTGCAGAAATGCTCTTATATATATTTACAGTCTGTAATAATTTTATTAAGGAGTAATTATTGATCTGTAGAATAAAATGCAGGTCCATGTAATAACCGTGTGTATTCAATCTCCTCCTTGTACTTTTCAGGGGGTTCTGGAGAGGCTGGACCAGAAACTATCACTTATCGAGGCATTCCAATCAGAGCCCGATGTGGCGGAGCCCAGAATGAAGGACGACGTTGAGTTGGTGTCGCCAGACGACAGCGAGTTCCGTCAGCCCAAACACAGGCTCAGCCAAAACAGTCAAAATGTCAAAGACTCATTCCTTAAAGACCTGCGGTCACTGCAGAACCGGAAGATGCTGAGAGCCTCAGGATGCTTTGGGAGACGGATCGACAGAATCGGATCACTTAGTGGGATGGGATGTAACGGTAAGTCTGTGTACTTTAAAGACCTAGGCTGTGTGACACAGGCAGAAAGAGATAAAATGATGACCTTATCCCTGTCCCTATACGGGGATTTACAGCTTCTATAACACCCTGCATCTTATCCCTGTACTGACACCATATATCTGTACTATACAGGGATTTACAGCTTCTATAACACCCTGCATCTTATCCCTGTACTGTACTGACACCATATATCTGTACTATACAGGGATTTAAAGCTTCTATATCACCCTGCACCTTATCCCTGTATTGACTGACACCATATATCTTTACTATACAGGGATTTACAGCTTCTATAACACTCTGCATCTTATCCCTGTACTGACACCATATATCTGTACTATACAGGGATTTACAGCTTGTATTGCACCCTACATTTTATCCCTGTACTGACTGACACCATATATCTGTACTATACAGGGATTTACAGCTTCTATATCACCCTGCATCATATTCCTGTACGGACACCATATATCTGTACTATACAGGGATTTACAGCTTCTAGAACACCCTGCATCTTATCCCTCTACTGACACCATATATCTGTACTATACAGGGATTTACAGGTTCTATAACATCCTGCATCTTATACCTGTACTGACTGACACCATATATCTGTACTATACAGGGATTTACAGCTTCTATAACACCTTGCATCTTATCCCTGTATTGACTGACAACATATATCTGTACTATACAGGGATTTACAGCTTCTAGAACACCCTGCATCTTATCCCTGTACTGTACTGACAACATATATCTGTACTATACAGGGATTTACAGCTTCTATAACATCCTGCATCTTATACCTGTACTGACTGACACCATCTATCTGTACTATACAGGGATTTACAGCTTCTATAACACCTTGCATCTTATCCCTGTACTGTTGTTTTCTATGTGCTGGGGATTGATAAAACGTGTCCATACTCTCCCACCCTCCATTTCTTGCTCATTTACTCCAACAGAGCATTAATTAGGAGAAAAAAAGCCGTATTAATGGTCAATTAACTTGTCCTTAACTATTAATACCTTTTCTCTTTCTCTCCCCAGGATCCAGAAGGTTCTGACCCGACGTGAACCGCAGGGAACTTTCTTTCTCTGCTTCTTCAGACCTCTTCTTACGATGTTTCCTATAAACCTTTCTATTCTATTTCTGGCCACCTGTTCATATTTATTTATTTATAAACTATTTATTTGATGTTTTATAAATGCATTTCATAATCTCTTGCATTCATGATGCAGAATAAAATGGGATTTGACGCTGTGCTCTGACCTCTTTGTTTTTCCAGCCGAGACTTAATCAGCAGCATTGCGACACGGATCATCACAATTAATGTGACTTTAATGGATCCTCTTCTTGCGGCTCAACCACATTATTAATTATTGGTTCTCGAACGAAAAATATAAAGGGTGGCGTTATCCGAGGAAAGTCTTTTCCTCCATATGTCTCCCACCTAGGGATGCCAAATCAGCCATGCTTTCCTGGACCCATATAATTTATTCATGCTGATGGGCAGAGCATGAAAAATGACACCCTGTAGCATGTATAATTCATACGTTGCAAGTGAAAAATCCAAAAGGAATCCCAGGCGACCAGTCTTGATTTCCTTCATGCAGTATATGAATTATACATGTTGCAGGTATGGTTGACAGGTCGGCCATGTTTTCCTGGACAGATAATCTGCTGATGGGCAGTGCATGAAAAATGACACCCTGTAGCATGTATAATCCATACGCTGCAATTGAAAAATATCTAATCTATAGGCTGCAGAAAAGGAATCCCAGGTGACCTGACTTGATTTTCTTCTTTCAGCATATGAATTATACATGATGCAGGGCAGCACTTTTCTACAGAATACCCACTTTGCTCGACCATATCATGCTCGGCATAATAATCCTCAGCAGGGAAGGGGGTAGAGCAACGTATGTTGACCAGGGATGGAGCCATTCATGCCCTCACTAGAGATTGCTTTGTTTAACCCCTTCACTACCAAGTGATTTAAAATAAAACTCCACATTAAGGAACCAGTGTTTTTTTTGGAAAACCATTTTTAATAAATTAAACAGAAAAAAAAATATTCGGGAATATTCCCAGTGTATTTCTTACTGCAATGACCTATTTGGCAGGGAAGGGTCACCATCTACTGGCCAAAAGGGGTTATTGCGGGTAGAACGGCAGCTCTTGGCTCCGTGTATGGGCTGGGGAAATCCTTAAGTACAAGGACATTCCGCAGCCGATTGTAAAGAGTTTTAGCACCTCGGGCATTATTTCCACAAGACTAAAGCTTTGGACGCATCTTCTGAAGCCCAAAAGCAAACTAATTCCACTTGCTTTTGTCCTGCTCAGCTGCAGATCGAGATGACTCAAAATATGGCCTTTGAAGACCTGAGTTATCTCGATCTTGGGAATGAAGGGGTTAAAGGTCTCCTCCCACTTAAATTAGAGTTATTTCCCCTGTGCTCTGAATAATGGACCCTGCGTTCCGACCGGCTGGGAACCTCCAGGTATAACTTTTTTTGTCTTCATAAAATCTTCCATAAACAAACAAAACAATACAAACAGTAAACCTGTATCAGAACGTGCAGCGGGATGAGAGGACGGGCCCAAACTTTGGCAACAAGGCAGATGACGCTGTAAAGGCAAAGCTAACACAAAACAAAATGAAACAGAAAGAAAGAGGAATGACGTCGAGGCCGCTCGTCCCTGGTGCTGAATGGGATCCCAGTATTATTCGGGTCGGTTCCGATCCAATGAAAACAGAGTTAAATAAAAGTAAATTCTGATACAGATAAACCTGAACAATATCCAGATACAACTTGTCAAAAGCAGCAGCTGCGTCTACAGAGCGGACAGACTGCGTTTCTGCAGCTCATCCAAAATACTGTGCAAAATATGCAAATTAGCAGTGATCCGCAGGCATCCTCATAGGACAGCAATGGCAAACCTTGGCACCCCAGGTGTTTCGGAACTACGCCACCTTTGATGCTCAGACACGCACAAGGCTGGCAGCAGGGCCGGATACATTTCAGGAGCTGCTCAAACTGCTTGGTCATGAGGGTCTGCGCTCCCAGCCACAACCTAGCTTTAAGGGGTGACGAGACAAATCGATGGGTGGGCATGGGTTGCAGAGACACATGGGTAGATAGGAAGGGCGACTTTTTCTGTAAGACTAAATAATTTTTTTTTTAAAATAATAATAATAATTTTAAAAAAATGTAAAAGAATATGTTTTACAATTTATGCTACAAATTTTTAATGTTACAGAGAACGAGGCGTCCGCTAAAGGGATGCCTTACTCTGTGAAACTAGAAGAAAAAAAAGAAGAAAAAATAATTATAAATTAATTTTATTATATTTATCATTTATTTTTTTATTATATGTATTTTAGTTTTAGATAGCGAGGCGCCACCTGTGGCGGGCACCTGCAGGCACATGGCTACTTTGCCTAATGGTAAATCAGACCCTGGATGCCAGAGTATCATGGGACATGTAGTTCAGAAACGTAGGGGTGCTGAGGCTCGCTGTCACTGCCATAGGATGATAACGACACTTTATAATACAGTTTTAATGCCCAAGTTATTGTCCATGTGAGGAGTATCTTAATCCTTGGGGACTATTTTGTGAGGGTCTAGATGAGGGATCTCTAACTCTGCTCCCCCCATGTTTCTTAACTGCAACTCCCATAATTATCTGGCCATCTATTGCATTCAAGGAATTAGGGAATTGTAGTCCGCCAACCTCTTGTGGGTGCCACAGCTGCAGATCCAAGTTCAAGATGGTCCATTAAGATGTAATGTATCCTGTCTGGTAAAATAAGCATTTTAGCAGTTCCAGCTATTTACATATTCTAGTTATGAGATGTTATTCCCATTCATTCAGTGTTATTATTTAATTATTTATTAAGTGCCACCACATACCGCCGCACTGTACAAAGGTACAATGGGAAAAGAAAAGTCTCTGCTTTCTGCTCCTTATCTTCCCTGTTCACTGTAGGAGTGGGGAGTTTCTGCTGTTCTGTGCAGAGGGAAGAGGACTGATATCAGGTTACAGTGTGAGGAGACAGATTGACAGAAAACTCGGATGCAAAACACAGAAGATTTATTCACGTCTCTGGTTTTCTGGTAACAATCTTAAGAAATAAATCAGAAATCTCTCTTCCGCAAGCGTTTTCACAGATTTAAAGACAACCGTGATGCAGTAGGTAGAAGAAGAGAGAATATATTTAACCCCTAAAATACCAAGTGATTGTTGTTGAGACAAAGTTATTATAGCATTTGTTTGAGACATGGGATGCAAAGTGGACAATTAAATATTGTCGGCCAGCTCCGGGAGGGGACCGCGATACGGCGCATGTTGGCGCCATATCGCGATCCAGCCCCCTAGGGGTTAAAGACAGCCGCCGCTTGGAAGGGCAGGCTGTGCCCTTCCAGGCGGTGCCTGTGTTTAATCTCTGGCCCGCACGGATGGGGAGGGGGAGAGGTCCGAAGGACCTCCCCCCTCCCCTTCAGGCACCTTCCCTGCAATGGCGGGGGGGGGGCCTGAAATAGACGTCATCGCGCATGCGCGATGACGCCTATCGTGCCCGCCTGGGTCCCGGAGGTTGGGCTGACATTGATGATGTCAGCCCACACCGGGGGCCGAGCGATCAGCCGGAATACCGGCTGATCGCGGGCTGCAAAGGGAGGACGCGCTCAGCACGTCCTCCGCAGCCAAGTAGCAATGCGGTTGGACGCGCTGAGCGCGTCCACCACATTGAAAGGGTTAAATAGCATTTTTTTCCTCAATTAACCCTAGGTGTGGCTTGAGTAATCCCACAATTGCAGAGCTGCCTGCTGGGAAATGTAGTTCATCCATATAGTGGGTACAGGCTATGCAGAATCCTAGGTCCCAAATACCTGCCTTCCACAACCAAACCTGACACAGTCACACATCCTCTCCCCCAGCTCAGACCAAGCGGGGTGAGCGACCGTAGACAACATACAGTGAGCCATCAAAAGACCATCTGCATTTCCCAGCGCAGAACCTGCCTTGTGTTCCACTGAGAAATCGAAGGGTTGCAGGCTAAGAAACCAACAGGTCACCCTAGCGTTAGTTTCCCTATTTCGGCTCATCCACGTGAGAGGAGCATGATCAGTGAGCAGATTAAAGGGTCGTCCTAACAAATAATGCTTCAGGGACTCCAGTGCCCATTTGATGGCCAGACATTCTTTCTCCACTATGGAGTAGTTTTTCTCATGAGAATTGAGTTTCCTGCTCAAATACATAACAGGATGTTCTTCACCCTGAACTTCCTGAGATAAAACAGCCCCTACACCAACATCTGACGCATCAGTTTGCACAACAAACTGTTTAGAGAAATCTGGTGTAGCCAGTACCGGGGCAGCACAAAGGGCGGCTTGTAATGTTATGAAGGCTTGTTCTGCCTCAGGTGTCCATTTTACCATGACAGGGCCTCTAGCTTTAGTCAGATCCGTCAAAGGACCTGCAATTGTTGCAAAGTTAGGGATGAACCTGCGGTAATACCCGGATAACCCCAAAAAAAACCTTGTTTCTTGGAAATAGGGCATGGCCAGTTCAGTATCGCCTCCACTTTAGATGTTTGTGGTTTAACCACGCCTCTCCCAATAGTGAACCCCAAGTATTTTGCTTCCCCTAAGCCTATGGAACATTTGGCAGGGTTTGCAGTAAGACCTGCTGCACAGAGAGAATTGAGCACCGCCTGAACCTTAGGAAAGTGGGTTGCCCAATTTGTGCTATGGATCACAATGTCATCAAGATATGCTGTGGCATATTGTTAATGTGATCGCAAGATACGGTCCATCATTCTTTGAAATGTGGCTGGGGCTCCATGTAATCCAAAGCGTAGGACTTTGTATTGGAAGAGTCCCTCAGGTGTGGAAAAGGCAGTTTTCTCCTTTGTCCTTTCTGAAAGGGGCACCTGCCAATAACCTTTAGTAAGGTCTAATGTCGTAAGGTACCGAGCCGTACCAAATCTTTCCACTAGTTCATCAACCCTTGGCATTGGGTACCTGTCAAATTTTGATATGCTATTTAGTTTCCGATAGTCATTAAAAATCGTATGGAACCATCTGGTTTTGGAACTAACACAATTGGGCTATTCCAGTCACTGTGTGACTCTTCAATTACTTCCAATTGCAACTTCTTTTTAACTTCAGCATTAACAGCTTCCCTTCTGGCCTCCAGAATTCGGTAGGGTTTCAGGCGAACATAATTCCCTGGGTCAGAATAGTTGTCATGTTTCACTATATTTGATCTGCCTGGCACTGTAGTAAATACATCAGAGTTTTTAGCTATAAACATAACATCTTCACGCCTCTGTTGTGCAGAGAGAGTTTCAGCTATATTAACCCCCTCTTTATTTGGAGCAGGTTGTGATAGTAAGAGTTTCTCCGACAACAGAACTTCTCGGTCTTTCCAAGGTTTTAGAAGATTCACATGATAGATCTGTTCTGGTTTTCTTCTGCCTGGTTGACTAATTTTGTAATTTACCTCCCCTATTTTTTCCAGTACTTCATAGGGGCCGTGCCATTTTGCAAGGAACTTACTTTCTACTGTAGGGACAAGAACCAATACTCTATCCCCTGTCTTAAAAGTACGGATTCTGGCATTCTGGCTCTGTCGCTCTTGGGCTTGTCTCATATTGGCAAAACCGCATTATTGGCAAAACCGCTGCAATTTGTTCCTGCATCTGTGCAACATTCATCGATCACACTCCGGTATGGAGTAGACTCATTTTCCCACGTCTCCTTTGCAATATCTAGCAATCCCCTTGGGTGTCGGCCATATAAAAATTCAAATGGGGAGTACCCTGTAGATGCCTGGGGGACCTCTCTAATGGAAAACATTAGATAAGGCAAGAGAAAATCCCAGTTTTTCCCATCCATGTCTATCACTCGCCATAACATACTCTTTAAAGTTTTGTTGAAACGCTCCACCAGACCATCAGTCTGTGGATGGTACACAGAGGTTCTTAAGTGTTTTATATGAAGCACTTTACATAATTCCTGGGTTACTTTTGACATGAAAGGGGTACCTTGATCTCTAAGGATCTCTTCCGGGATCCCAACTCTGCTAAACAAATGCATTAATTCTCTAGCAATACACTTAGCTGAAGTGTTTCTCAAGGGTATGGTTTATGGGTAGCGGCTGGCATAATCCACTCTTACCAGTATGTGTTGATGACCTCTTGCCGATTATATTATTGGACCCACCAAGTCCATGGCAATTCTTTTAAAGGGAACATCAATTATAGGTAATGGTACAAGTGGGCTGCGAAATGCTTTGGTAGGAGAGGTTAGTTGACATGTAGGACATGAGGAACAAAAGTTCTTCACCACAGCATATACTCCTGGCCAGTAGAATCTCCTTACTAGCCAATCTCTTGTTTTGTCAGCCCCAAGGTGAGCTCCCAAAACATGAGCGAGATGTAACACCATATTACGAAATTCTTGAGGTACCAATAGCTGCTCAACCAAATCTGTTCCTTTTTTCTCAACACGATAGAGCAATTTGTTTTCAACCTTAAAATATGGGAATATTAAATCAAGACCATGAAACATTTCGGGCTCCGGTCCGTCTCCCACCATTAACCTTGAAAAGGTACCATTTTCATTTAACTTTACATTCTTAAATGACGTTTTCGCTTCAAAAACAGTCAGAAAATGGAAATATTTCATGCAATTCTTCACACGTAGCTTTTGTGCCAATATAGGTGGCGTTCCACAGATCCAAGAAATGTGGGAAATCCCTACCTAGAACAATATTATGTGTGACATGAGGTACTACACCCACTTTATGCAAAAAGTCCCAGTTTCCATTTCAAACTACATTTCAGTAGAGGGATCCTGATGCTTATCCCCATGAATACATACTATTTCAATTACTGTAGGCTTCTTTATCTTATCAGGGTTTATCAGAGATCTAGAAACCAGAGTAACCATGCTCCCAGAGTCAAGCAAAGCCTGAACCTTTCTACCCTCTACTGTTACCCAACATAAATGCGGGACTATTGAAGGACCCATTGACCTGGGAGCCATCCATATACACCATATACACATCAGTATTCTCTCCTATATTACATTGCATAGGTTCAGTAGACAGTGGGCAGTCCTTCATGAAATGACCATATTCCTGGCACCTATAACATTTTCCCTGTGACTCTAATGGTCTTTGAGGCCATGTGGCAAGCTGCTGTTCTCTTGGGGACCATTTCCCTTTATTTGGATAGTCATTAGGGCCAACTTTTTTTCCAATAGTAGAGGACTTCCCAACAACCTTTAAACCAGGAACAGTCTTACCGGTTCGTTGCCCTCTTTAGATTTTCCATTCTGTAACCGCTCAGCAGTAGTCATTTCTGATAGATCAACAGCCACCAGATATCTTTCAACAAGAGTGGTCAACTCATCAGCCGTGTGGGGGTTTCCTTGTATAACCCACTTACGAAGGGGTGAAGATAAGCTACTTACGAAGTGGTCCATCACAAGCTGTTCAATTATTCAAGCTGCGGTATTCACCTCTGGTTGCAACCACTTGCGTGCCAGGTGGACCAGAACATACATCTGTGATCGTGGCGGTTTCTCCTGATGTAATATCCAGGCATGAAACCTTTGAACACGTACTGCTGCCGTGACACCCAACTGGGTCAATATTTCTGCTTTCAGTTTGACATAGTCATTAGCTTGACTTGGCTCCAGATAAAAATAGGCTTTCTGGGGCTCCCCACTCAAGAATGGTGTCAATAGGCCAGCCCATTGTCCAGGTGGCCAGTGTTCTCTTTCAGCAGTCCTCTCAAATGTCAGGAGGTATGCTTCTACATCATCAGATTCTGCCATTTTCTGGAGAAAATTACTTGCTCGGATCCTGTTATTTTCATGGGAACTTTGTAGTGGAGCACGTTGTTGGATTTGGCTGCGCTCAGTTAGAACTTGCACCTCCTTTTGGAGTATCTGTGTAATGTTCTGTTGCTCAGTTATTTGCGCCTCCAGCATTCGGTTGGTCTCCTGTTGCACAACAGTGTTCTGCTGTTGCGCTGCAGTGGACTGCAGCAAAGCTTTTAACACGTCCTCCATTGTCTTCAACCCTCAGACTCTGTAGTGCAAGACTGCCCGTATCCTCCACCATATGTGATTGACCGTAACAAATTAATGATCAGTCTGCATAGTCTTCTAGGGTAAGTTGAACAGACACTGGGAATCCTTTTAACAAGACTTTATTTCTTCAAGTAAATGTGTTCCACATGCAGTTCAAAATAAAATTAAACAGAAAACAAATCCTCGCTCTCAACAGAGCACTAACTAAACAGTCAATCCCTGAATAACACTGGATGGCTAACTCTATTTACCACTGAAACAAAAGACTCATGACATGGAAACACATATGTACATTTCAGTACTTTCCACCTTCAAAGTTCTGTCCTCTCGTGTTCACCACCAGAAAAGGAAGACCAAGGAAATGAGCAGTTCCTGCTCTGAACTGTTAAACAGTAACTTTTTCCTCAATTAACCTTAGGTGTGGCTTGAGTAATCCCACACCTGCAGAGCTGCCTGCTGGGAAATGTAGTTCACCCATATAGTGGGTACAGGCTATGCAGAATCCTAGGTCCCAAATACCTGCCTTCCACAACCACACCTCTGACACAGTCACACTAGATACAGATAGATAGATAGATAGATATAGATAGATAGATAGATAGATAGATAGATAGATAGTGATAGATAGATAGATATATTGATTGATTGATAGATATAGTGATTGATAGATAGTGATTGATAGATATATAGTGATAGATAAATAGATAGTGATATATATAGTGAGATAGATAGATAGTGATAGATAGATAGATAGATATAGTGATTGATAGATAGTGATAGATTTATAGATATAGTGATTGATAGATAGATACAGATAGATAGATATATTGATTGATAGCTAGTGATTGATAGATAGTGAGAGATAGATAGATAGTGACAGATAGATATATAGTGATTGATAGATAGAGATAGATAGATAGTGATTGATAGATATATAGTGATTGATAGATACAGATAGATAGAAAGATAGATAGATAGCTATAGTGATTGATAGATAGATAGAGATATATAGATAGAGATTGATAGATAGATAGATAGATACAGATAGATAGTGATTGATAGATATATAGATATTGATAGATAGATAGTGATAGATAGATATAGATAGAGATTGATAGAAAGTGATAGATAGATAGATAGTGACTGATAGATAGATACAGATAGATAGTGATTGACAGGTACAGATAGATACAGATATATAGTGATTGATAGATGGATAGCTACAGATAGATAGATAAATACAGATAGATAGATAGTGATTGATAGATACAGATAGATACAGATAGATAGATACAGATAGATAGAGATTGATAGATACAGATAGATACAGATAGATAGATACAGATAGATAGAGATAGATAGATACAGATAGATAGATACAGATAAATAGATATATAGATAGAGATTGCTAAAAACTTAGCAAATATGATGAATAATTGTTACATTTTCCCTGGTTTTGGCTGCACCCCCTGGTGGCCAACTGGTGAAGGGTCTTCATGTCTGGTTTTCCCCTGTGGTGTGTTTGGCCGTGCTGTTTGGGGCTGTTCTGGGGTTCTGATGTGATCTCCTGGTCTGGGGTCACATGGCCCATTCACACAGACGCACTCCCTATAAATATCCCAGCAGCACAGAGCCTCATTGATGGTTTGTGAAGTTTGATGGTGGTTGTGTCCTGTTAGTTCCCTGTGTTGCTGCAAAGCAGTCTTGTTCTAGTGCATTCTGGTTTTAACCTCGGCTGTGTTTCCTGAGGATCCTTTTCTGCT